>PVIU01014957.1:0-49937 GCA_004026605.1 Ondatra zibethicus | reverse complement strand
AGCCAGTCAGCCAGTCAGCCAGTCAGCCAGTCAACCAATCAGCCAGCCAGCCAGCCAGTCAGTCAGTCAGTCAGCCAGTCAGTCAGCCAGTCAGCCAGTCAGTCAGCCAGCTTAGCCTACTTGGCAGTTCCAGGCCAGTAAGAATAACCTGTCTCACATACACAAGCAAGTAAATAAAATGAAGCATGAATACAGACACCCAAGATTTTTCTCTTTTTCCCACATGCACACAAGTGCACACAAACACACACAAGCAAACTTTACACAGACCTGTACCTTCACACACAGAGAAATAAATGAAATGAAAGAGATCAAGTGTTTCCTGTACTGCCATGAGGTCAATATTACTGAAGAGACCCCCAGTAAGGGGAGACCCTCCAGCAGACGCTCCCCACCAAGAGAAGACTCCAGTCGACTTCGGCTGCACAAGCAAGAGGCGTTTATTAGTTGGTTACACAGGCCTGCGGATGCTGCAGCAATCGGGTTGCTGAGCATGCCGGGCTCAGGGAACAAAGCAGTTTATATAGGATTTTGGGGCAGGCAGCTTTAGGGTACCCAGTAACAAGTATTTCATTGGTTAATTCATATAGAGCATAGGGTTATTTGGGGGCACAGTGATTTGTTTCACTTTGGATTCCACAAAAACAGACATGACGAGGACATTGTGTTTGGCAGGGTCTCACTGCCCTTCTTTATCACTCCTATTTTGGCTATCCCGGGTGGGTTAGCTGGTGAGTCGTGGGTCGTGGTGCCCATCTGTTGCTCCCCTTTATCTTTTGGTCCTTGACTGACTAGGAGGGCACCTAACTTTGAAGTTATTTCTTAATTCTTTCATTACATGCCTCTGAGAATCGTTTTTGGAATGTTTGAAGATTGTCTGATAATATTAGACTCAGTCTGTGTGATCTATGTAGTTGATTCTTCTGAATTCGACATTATCACTGATATCTGGATTCAGAGTATCTACATAAAATGGTCATTTGATCAAGCCCAGTTTAGCATCCCCTCATAGAGAGAAGGCTGAGTTTGTAAAATCAAAAGGCTCATATGGCTATCCTCCTACCCAACAGTGTTTAAGTGTGTAAGTGCTTAACAGTCACTGAGGAGACAATACTTGGGTATTGTGGTCTCTAAAAATCAACTAAGAATAATGTGGTGCTGCATTGCATCAGTTCCTTCTGGACATGGGACTCTTCATTGGTGTAACTGACCAAGAGTCTCCCAGGGGACTTCCTTGTGATACAGGTACCTTTGAGTTACACATGCTCCTCTGTAAGTTCAGTTAATTCATTGGTTCTCTGAGATGGGCCAGATAGAAACTTCTCTCTTTGGTTTGTCCCCTCCCATTCATTCTAGGGTGGAAGACATTTCTTTTCCTCTCCCCTAGAAAAGTCAGAAGATACAAGAAAACAAGCTGTGGTTTAGATTAGACCATTTATTGAATGGTAATTTTACACTGAGATAAACACAGAAATTCAAATAAAGTAAAATGTTGCATGGAGAGGGCCCACTTGTTCATCCCAGTCACCCAGGTAGCTTAGCCCAGAAATAACCAC
Organism: Ondatra zibethicus; assembly: GCA_004026605.1. NCBI lineage: Eukaryota > Metazoa > Chordata > Mammalia > Rodentia > Cricetidae > Ondatra > Ondatra zibethicus. The sequence goes on along the minus strand of PVIU01014957.1, from coordinate 48,381 downwards.
ACAGAAATTGTATTAATTCAAATGCTGCCTGGTCTATTAGCTCTAGTCTCTTACTGGCTAACTCTCACATCTTGATTTAACCCATTTCTATTCATCTGTATATTGCCATGTAGCAGTGGCTTACAGGAAAGATTTGGTATGTCTGTCTCTGGTGGCTCCATAGCATTCCTTTCCTACTCTGCCTTTCTTCCTCCCAGCATTCAGTTCTGCCATATCAACTAGGCCAAGGCAGTTTCTTTATACATTAACCATTGAAAGCAACACACAAACAGAAGGAACTCCTACATGATTTTTCCTTTTCTGTTTAAATAAAAAAGAAGGTTTTAACTTTAACATAGTAAAATTATATATAACAAAACATTTATCAAGCAAGAATTACAGTTACAATATTTATATCTACTTTATCTTTTATCATAACTAAGGATAACTATAACTATAAATTCTTCAACTCCATCAAAGACTCTAGAAGGATATTATATTACCTAAGTAAACAGGAAGTACATTATAAGCAACTTCCAAAATTCTATAATTGACAGACACATCTCCCTTCCTGGACAGTCACCCAAAGTTCTTCTGTACCATTAAGGCATCCATCTTCAGCCCATAGGCCCATAGTATCCAGCAGACTTGTCTGCAAAGAAGGAAAATTCAAAGATGGCTCAGTCATTTTCTTCTGTATCCTGCAGAATGTCTTTCAGACTCTTTCATGAATCAGGAACCCCAAAGGATCATCTCCTTGTAGGCAAGTTTAGCAGTCATTTCTCTGTGGGTTCTGCATGTCCAGTGAAGCAGTCCAGGCAAGAGCATTTTCTTACCCAAATGGCTAACCAACTCCATAAGGAGTCTCTTCAATGCCCATATTCTTCTTGAAGTAGCTTGGTGCTGCCAGGAGCAGATGTGTCTCACTGTCATGAAAAGTCTTAAGTTCTTAAACATTTTAAATGCCATATTCTGAAGGTCTCTGAAAGATTTGAAGAATACCTATCTAACTGAAATATATCTCTATATATCTAGAAAATCTAACTAACATGACTACAAGCTTGACTATTAAAGATTACTCTCTATTAACCTATATATCTTAACTATACATTACATTTTTTAATGAACTACACAATCACAATACCTTAACCAAGAGCAGAAATCTATATATAACAAAAGTGACCTTAAATTTGTATCAATAAACCAAGATCCATACCAATGCCAATTATTCATATCTATGTCATATCACCCTTTAAATGTAAAAGAACATTTATAAACAATATTTGGGAATATGGGTGTAGTTTTGACCATACTGCTTCCTGCTGATTGGGGGCGCTGGTAATCAGGTCTTTCATGGTGTATCCTGTGTGCTAGGTTCATCTCAGTCAGCAGTTAAGCAAAGTAATTTTTTGAGGGTGTTCACACAAACCTTTCAGGAGGCCTTGGTCCATGAAACCATATTTGCCTGGAGGCAATCCACAGGTTCTCATCTTCTGTGAAAACAAAAGAAGAACCTCTTTTCCCAAGCAACATGTACTTACCCAAATTTGGAAGTCATAATGCCTTTATAATATACATGCTGGTTTAGCTTAGCAGCCCATATAATGAAATGTCTCTCTGTACTTAGCTCCTTCACAGTCAAAAAATTCAAAGAAAACACAATAATATACAGAATCCAGACTCTCTGGGTATTTTTCATTTTTACATGGCTTATTTTTTTTTGTTCCTTTTAATCTATGACTATCTGTACTCTGTCTCTTTAAAGACTTTACCCTTTTTTAAAAAGCATTAACTTCACTTTTTAACTGTCTATACTTTTTTCTTCTCTCTCCCAAGCCTAAGTACATTTATCCAACACTGTGACCCATTTCGAGGTCATTTATGTCTGAATCTGTTCCATTGTGAATCTATAATTGTTTACTGTCCAGGAGTGCTTCTTAAAATGCTCAGCGCTTCTTAAAAACTTAAACTGTACCATTGTTAGGAGTATTAGAGTACCACCTGTTTGCCTGCCCAGTCTAAAACTTAGGCTGTGCTATTATTATGATAAATACGGTAGTTTCTGCTTGCTCTGCACAGTTCAGCATAGTGGAGCCACTTGTGCCTCTGAGCCATGTGCACTGCCTCACTTCGAGGCACACAGTGAGTCCATGTTTCCATCAAACAAGTAATAGCACTTTACTCACAAACCCCATCCAAATGCTTTGTCTCCTGCAAGAGACAGAGGTCACGCTAGCAGCATAGCCCAGAAAGTCAGTATTTTAAAACCACCACTTTTTTTTCTGCTGCAGCTGCAGGAAAATCTCTCCTAAAGGAGCTATGGCACGCCACCAGCAAATAGCAAAAAGCTGTGTTAAACTCTCTATCTATCTATCTATCTATCTATCTATCTATCTATCTATCTATCTATCTATATAAAATTAGATTTTTTTTAAGCCCTGTCAGGTTTTATGTGAAGTTACTTGACCACGTTGGAGCTCCAACTGTTGCATGGAGAGGTCCCACTTGTTCGTCCTGGCCTCCTGGCTAGCTTAGCCCTGAAATAAACACACAGAGATTGTATTAAATAAAACACTGCTTGGTCTATTAGTTCTAGCCTCTTATTGGCTAACTCTCACATCTAAATTTAACCCATTTCTATTAATCTGTATATCGCCGTGTGGCAGTGGCTTACCAGGAAAAATGCAGCAGCTCCATGGCGTTCCTCTCCTACTCCACCTTTCTTCCTCCCAGCTCAGTTCTGTCTTCCCCGCCTACCTAAATTCTATTCTATCAAATAGGCCAAGGCAGTTTCTTTATTCTTTAATCAATGAAAGCAACATACAAACAGAATGAACTCCTACACCAATAAGATATAGTGGTGTTATGCATTCCTAACTTTTGTGTATTAATGAAGAAAATGAACTGGATTTTTAAAGTGATGGTTGAAAAGAGCTCAGGATATCAGAGATGGGTCTTGGGTATGGGTGTTTTCTTCAACTTGTGGGAGAGAAGTAAATTTTGAAGGCAAAGGGACTACTGTGAGACATCCATGACAACGAAAACTGTAGTAGCCTTCTGGTGTGTCTTTTGTTTCTCAGTGATACAGGGATGCTAAGGGTATCAGGACAAGTCAATAGGTAGATCATGTGTCTTTAGAAAGGTCTGAGAGCAGAAGACTTGAAGAGTCATCTATACTCCAACTGGGATAATTCTCTATCCTAAGGATGTCTATTAACAGTAAAAAATTGGCTAAGAGCAGTGGCAATGGTTTGTAAAAGAAATAAAGTGGAGAACTGCATTTTCTTTACCTGCATTCATCTGGGCTGCTGCAGGTAAGGGGTAGACTAGACCTGCATTTAATAGAATGGAAGCTTTGCCATATCACCATGATAAAACAGGAATGTTTTGGCTATCTGTTTCTTATTTATACTTCCCTCACTTCTGTCTCGTGCATTTCTTTATAGAATTTAAAATTTAGTGCATTTTGAATAAATGTGGTTGGAAAATGTAGACTAATTTACTAGCATATGAATCCATTTAATTCAAAACAGCATGAGGGAGAAAAATTTCTCTTTGGTGGTAAAAGTTCTAATTTGAAATTGAGGAACAAGAATTCTTATTCAGCCTTCATTTAAGATTTATATTCTAATATCCAGATACTAAGTCCTCTGTGGTCTTCCCAACCGATGCTATCATTCAGATTACTGTCATTGTGTCCATCACTGGCCAAATAAATTAACATGAAGGAAAGTGCACAATGTTGAATTCGGTTAAACACACACACACACACACACACACACACAAACACACACACACACAGAGTCATAAGTTGACAGTGAACTAAATCTCTTCCCAAAACTTTGAAATATTTGCAAGTCAAGAAGTATATGTGCCAAAAGTTTCATGATACCAAATTAATTACCTGTTGAACCTGAATTCCCACCAAATAGAGTTCCATTAGCATGGGACACCACTGACCCAGGAGGAAGCTGTGAGAGCAGAAGAGGGGAGGTAATAAAGGAAAGAGATGTTGGGACCATTTGGAGTCCTAGCCTCCAGCTGTTCTTCCCTGCTAGAGATCTTTACTTTTCTTCTGATTTGAGTTACTGAAAGCTGTGTCAAAGTTGTTTACCAGCTCTGCTTCACAAGCATGTATTGCCTTGCCTTGATGATCAGAGGATAAAGTTTTCACCTGTTGGCCCACCTGACTGCTGGGTATATAAGCCTCCATGGTGCTACTGAATAAAGGGCTTCTTACCAGTGACTAGAGGTACGTGTCTCTGTCTGTCTGTGCTGTCTCTGTGTGTCTTTGTGTGTTTCAACCTCCACTCCAAGCCCTTGCCTGAAGCTCGTGAACTGTATGGTAGCACATAGAGCGCAGACAGGCGCTGTGCACTGCAAAGAAATATAAAACAAAGGAAAATCATTCAGTTCTTCAGAGATGAGTCCATGAAAAACAACTGTATTTTCCCAAGGGAAATACAGGAAACAACTGTATTTTCCCAAGGAAAAGCACCCTTTGTAATCCATCCTCTTGCACATGGCATGCAGGTGTCAGTCTGTCTTTCCAGTGATTGGGATTATGATGTGCCAGAGACAAGGCCAACTTGCAACAAGTCAGTAAGTCACACCTAAGTTCCTTCGAAAAAAAATCCCATGATAACAAATAAATGTTGCTGTTTATATTGTGTAAACGCCATTACTGCTCTGACAAAAAAATAGAACAGAGACTGAAAAACTGCTGTCAAGGTGACATTGCTTAGTATCAATAAATATTTGTTTTAGTTTAAGTTTTTGAAGTCTAACTACAGTGTGTATAGATAAATATTTGTGTATTTGAAAAGTTTTGAATATAAAAAAATCATAAGCAAATCTTTTTTAAATTTCTCTCTGAACTTTTATAGAAACGAGAGCTGGGCTTTCTTTAGCTTAGCACATAATGAAGGTACAAAAGCCAAACATCTGACTCTGCCAAATGGGTCATCCTTTAAAACCTGGTATTTTGGACCTCTGTTACTGGAAGAAAAAAAATTGAGGAAAATAATGCTTCAAAGAGGGATTGTTGAGATAATATAACATATTATATTTTTAAAGCAAAAATAAAATAAGATTTCAGATTGGAAATTGGCACCTTGCCACTAACTAAACTTGACCTCAGAGCAGCAGCTGGAGAAGTGTCACCTTAGTTTTTAATTACTAGGGAACCTAAACTAACTTTGCTTGCCTTTTAATAAACTATTTGTCTGTTAAGTATGGAATCAATGTATACAATGTGGGAAAAGAGATTATAGTCCAGACCATAAATATAAAATCTGATCAACTGCCACAAGAAACCTCAAATAATATATGTAAACAAAAATCTCTTCCATTATTATTATTTCATAAAGCATATTGTTAGGAACCATAAGAAATTATAATTACACTGGGGACTTCTTTCCCTCAAATACATCTTTTCTTCTAAACCATCACCTGAAGTCTTGTGAATCCAGTTTCTTCTATAACAAGCAGGGTGGGCTGCAGAAGCCATGGAGATAAGAGCTAACTGAAAGTCCTTTCCTCTAATGGTTGGTTTCAGGACTGCCTCTAATTTCTAAAACCAATTTTATTTCATTGTGATTCCAAGCTTTCTCAGATATTCTCTATGATTCTGAGAGATTTCATTAAAAAATAACACAGGGACAAATTAGGACCTTGCCACTGTGCTCTTGGTAAAATACAATAGCTTTGAGATAATTTGCTTTCAATAATGGGAATGTGGTTGCTTCTGAGGAACAAAATGGATACCGATCCCCCACACAGAGGTGAAGAGGTATGTTCCTTGGAACTCAGGGTATTTACAGTGATTTAAATTTCAGAAAGAAACATATATATATATGCATATACATATGTTCTACTCTCTCTAATTCATGTTTAGTAATTTCCAACCATGATGTTGAGATTTCATGGGCACATTTTCTTTGTCCTGAGTAGAGGACACTATCTAGGCATTCCAGTCCTCCAGTTCTTACAAATTTTCCACCCCTCCTTCTTGAATTTCTTTTACCCTTAGAAGTAATGACTGTGTTACAAATGTACCAGTTGTGGTCTAACATCCCACTCTCCCTTATCTCTGTAATAGTCTCTATCTATTGCATAAAGGAGCCTCTTTCATAGTACATGTGCATAATGGAATTCTATTCGTTCATAAAGAAAAGTGAAATACATAATTTGATGCAAATGGAAGGATTTGGAAAAATATTATATGGTATGAGGTAAAGAAGACCCAGAAAAAAAAGAAAAATAATAAAACATATTCTGCCTTGTGTGTGGATTCTAGCTCTCAATCCTTAGAATTGGATATATAACATGAAGCATCCAGAGAAGCATGGAAAGCAGAAAGGGACACTGTAGAGATGGGGAAGAATGATTTCTGGGAAAGGGAACCAAGGAAATAGGGGCTATGGAGAAAATGCGGGTGGATGTTACCTGGGAAGCAGAAAGGAAAGATGATAACACTGGGGAGTAGGAGATAAATGACATCAAGGATATTTTTAAAAGATATAGGGCAACCTATCACTTTATATAATTACTCAAAATCACAGAGAGATACAAGCATGTGTGTACATATATGTTTTATATTTTTAATTGAGCTCTTGAATACAGTATAATGATGTTAAATTCAGTTTACTATCTATCAAAAACCCAATGGAAGGCATGAGAAACATCCCCTGACTTCTTTCTTCGTCAGAGAAATACAATAGTCTTCAAAAACAGTGTTGCCACTGTACCTCACTGCATTTCAAAACTTAAAAGTAAGAATTGATTGCTAAAGACACTGGGCGTTTCAGACACATATTGTAGGCAAGGGAGAACTCAACTGTAAGCCTCTTCTCTGGGAGGAGTTTTCAGAGTATTTGAAGGAACAATGCAGGTTGCAAAGGGGACAGGAAGAGCAATAGTTTACCCCTAACTACTAGATGGGCAAGCCATTCTCAGTGGAGCAGTAAAGGTAACCAATAGCTCTGTAATAGGACTTCAACCTGATACTCTGCCTCTAGCCAACTACCTGTAGATGGAGAAGTCACAGACTTGAGAGACTAACCTATTGCTCCTGTTTTCCTAAGCCAATACAGTTTCTAATGCACATGTTCATCTTCAAAAACAAGCTAAAATTCTGTGTTCTTTCTCAATTTGTGCTCCAGTGTGGACAAGCAGCATCCCTTCTCAGAAAAAAAAGAAAGATCTTTAAAATGTAAGTTTTAATGAAGCCATACCTATAAAAAATTTCAGTTCACTCTTTATATACTTTTCTTCACATTGATAATGTAGTTTTTCCAATTCAGTATGATTAATATAATATAGATTTTCCAATTCAGTATGGAATTATCATTAATATAGTTTTTTCAATTCAGTATGAAATTGGATGAACTTTTAAGAAACAAACTTTTTAAAAATATTATCAGAAGATGTAGAAAAATTTCTGCAAGATCCCTAAAGTTCTCTTAAATCATATAGAGAAAATCATAACTGCTGTTAAGCTTGGTTTTCTTATCTTAACTTGATAATTAATAGTAGCTTATGAATTAGAGGATTTATTTATAAATTATTCAGTGTGCTATGAGAGTAACAGAAAACTTTGACTCTGGATTGGGGACATCTCTATTTTCACTTGAATAGTGTACTCAAATTTTAATTTCTCTAATGCCCCACACAACTATGTAATTTTAGGCAGAATTCATACATACACATTTATTATATGTACCTCATTTAAAGGGTAGCATTTCACTAATGAGAATGTCAGACTTGTTGAGGCATTAAATCAGCTATATAGAAATTTGAACACATAATGCTCATTGTATGTTGTTGTTGCTTTATTCCACTCTTTATGAAAACAATAATATTATGAATGGTGTCTACAATTAAAAAGGAAGAATCCATATTTATGGAAAAGTTGAATATGTCTGGCTCAAGTGAAGTTCTTATTTTAAATTCCTTCATCTAATATCTTTCTCCTGTGCTATAACAAATATATAAATAAATTACCCAGTAAGATACACTAGGGGTTTCCGATCTAAATGTTCCTGAAGTAAATGCCTTATATATGAGAGAAGTCAGACACACAAAGGAAAGACATCTTGATCAGATGTTGAATATCAGATCATTTAAATAAAATATTTTTTCTGATCTGAGTGACAGAACTACTCAGTTCTAGAGAATTCTGCTTCATAATCATTCAAATTCATTCAATCATTCATGATTGTTAATCCAAGTCTGGATGATCCAGAGGCTTACATGTTAAGTCAGCATTATCAAGCAATGAGATATTCTGGATAAGGCTCTCCTAATGGTATTGCCTTACTCTGTCAACAGGTAGCTGCTAAATGCTTCTGCAGAACAGTGCTCAGATATTAGCATTTCTGCACTGGAAGGTATAAAAACATATAAATTCCATTATTTCACTTTTGGTTTTTGTTATTCAAATTGTTTATGCAAGAAAACACTGCACCGAGATGTTTTCTAACTATTGTGCAAACACACAAGTGGTGGATGCCCCCTCCATATAGTCCCAGAAGTTGGATGAGTAGGAAAATACGTGAGGCTGCAAAGATGGGCCTTTGTGTTCTCAACATATCCTTCCCCAGGTTAACTTGCTAGGTTAATTCCTCCCTAGGGACTCATTCTTAAACATCCTTTAATTGGCAATTGAGAGGCAATTCAGCAGACAGGCTAGCAGCAGACACCCTAAAGACAACAAAAGGGGAAAAGTTAACAAGGGGTTCTGAGGCTCCAAGGAAAGGGTGACGAGGTTTGTTAAGCATGAATAAAGGGGATGAGCATTGCAGGAGGTGCTCTGGATTGGCAGACTCTTCAGAAAGGTCAGCAGCTTCCTTTTATAATTGCTTCCATTCATTTCAATACAGTTTGTTAGAACACTCCAAAGACAGAAGTTATCTGAGGGAGCATGGTAACCTCCCGCTCTCTTAACTGTCTTTCATTCCAAATACATTTTCTTCCAGTTTGCTCTGACATTTTTTAAAAAAATAATAATCGCTTCAACAAGATATTAAGTACTTATAGCACTTTCAATACAATTTATCTTGGCTTTGGGAAGATAAAAATGGCCCAGTGTAAGCTAACAAGATGGAGAAACTTGCGAGTTCCTGTTGATTTTTTCTTTTCAGTATTGGAATTGATTGATGTTTTGTGTTTCTTTTTGCTTATTTAGCAAAACTGATGCCCAACTAAACTCCTTAACAATAAAAGTCAGTCCCACTGAAAGCATTCTCAATGATATGTGTGACATCTATGTTTAGATTCATTGTCCTACTTCCAAGTATTCAGCATGAGGAAGGAAGGAACATCCATTCCCCTGTCCCTATCTATGGGTGATCTTGAAGTAGAAGCTTTCTACACAATTAGAAAAAAAATAGACAATACCCACAGCCAGAAGAAACCAGGCATTAAGAATAGCAGTCTTTTTTCTTTTGTAATCACAAAGACTCATGATATTTCTAAACATGTGCATCTTTAATTTTATTTTTGAAAAACTTCTCCCAAGTCACTATAACCACTGGGAATGTCAACCCTAGATAAATCTAATCTGCTATTTCAGATAATGCCATGAATACTAAAAACAATTACCTGAAATGTACCAGAATTAAAGATTTTACGTATCTTAGTGAATTTCCAAATAAGATAGAAAAAAAGGTCAGAAAATGACTTATTTCAAAATCCCATTCTTAAAGTACTGTATTTCATTATCTTGGTTAGGCTGCAGCCTATAGAATGTGTCAGCACAGGAACTGATTCCTTCATTTCCCATAGTTCCTGCTAACAACGGCTTGTCTCCCTAAAGCTTTCTTCTGATGCCCTGAGTCTATGTTAATTTTAAATGAATTGCTCCTTGGCTGAAACAGTACATTCTCCATCCCTTACCATTAAAGTTAAATATGAAATCCTGAATGAAATATGTTGTTTTATTAATATTTTTACTGACAAAAGCATATCTTGTCATGAACACAATTTTGTGTATAGTTTGGGCACTCTATATCCATGATCATATGTTGACAGAGGTTTCTGTCCCACCTAGTCCTGCAACATTCAGTCCCAAAGAAACACACAGAGGCTTATATTAATTATAACCTGGTTGGCCTATTAGCTCAGGATTCTTATTAACTCTTACATCCCACATTAACCCACAATTCTTGTCAGTGTTAGCCACGTGGCTTGTTGATTTATCAGTGAGACAGTCTCATCTTGCTTCCTCTATATCTGGGTGACAACTGCAGACTGAGCCTTTCCTCTTCCCAGAATTCCCCTGTTCTCATCATCCCATTTATACTTCCTGCCTGGCTACTGGCCAATCAGCATTTTATTAAAACAATACAAGTGACAAAACTTTACAGGGTACAAGACCATTGTCCCACAGCAATCACACATCTGTGAAACCATTATTTAGAGTAAAAGAGGGGCAAAAATGAGTTAAAGCCAGCATTGCATAGAAAGATTGAAAGGAATTGTAATATATAAAAATTATTGCAGAACTGAAAAGGAGGCGCAGCAGTTAAGAGTGCATGCTGCTCATACAGAGGACCCAAGTTTTGATCTCAGCACTCACACTAGAAGTTTAAAACTGCTTATAATTATAGTTATATAATTATAATTAAATTATAATTGGTTCTACTCAATGCGCTCTTTTGGCCTCATGGACACTTGCAGTAATATACATATACCCACACACAGATATACATAAATAAATAATAAAAAGAAATTAGAAAAAATAGGAATTACTTTAGGATGAGTTTCAGACGCTATATATCAGTATACCCACTGATTTTGGCTGGCATGGATTTCTGGTTTGTTGCATTTTTAAAGAAGTGATTAAAGATCAAACCAGGCAAGGACCCACACATGGTCTGGAGTGCAGCTGGTCAGATGCAGTAAAACATCAAATGTGAAGTTGACTTTCTACATACAACATGAAAGGTCACAGGAAGAAAGCTGTCGTAGCAATGGTAGAAACAATTCAGCCCAAAGGGATACTCGTTCTTTCCAATAAAAAAACTCATTGGCAGGTCCATGGGTTCATCACTATGTATTTAGTAATTTTTGAGTCCTGGATCGAGAGTTTTAGAAAGAGAAGCTGCCAAACTGAATGTCACCCTCACAAAAGGTTTACCGCACTAGCTACAGTTCTTTGCTTCACTGAGCACACACGAACAGTGGTAACACACAAGAACAGCCTAGGGAGAACAGCCATGATGGAGCAAGCACAAGAATCCTGTCCTAAAATCCTCATTCAAGTACAGTTGCCATCATGCTACAAGAATCTGTAAGAATGTATAATGGAAAAAGGCTGACCACAGTTACCAAAGTAGTGAACCATGGACATCGCAATGGATTGGATACAGAAAGGTAACTAAATACAAATGCCCTGTGTTAAAGGTGAACACAAATGGAAAGGGAAGATGAAGGTTTCAGACACACAACCCAGTAGCTCGTGTTTCCAAAGGTTGCATTTTGTCCTATAAATTCTTTGTGTAACACCAGCAAACTGGGTATAATGAAAACTTTTGAATTCACAGTAGTACATCAATGTTTTATGACCATCTTAGCTAAGGAGTAGTTAGATTACATATTGTGATGAAGCTTCAATAAATCCAAATATTTGAGTGCTATAACACATGCAAAGTATCAGATTATCCACAATTAACACTTACATGAGCAATAACTTTGACGTAATTCAGCAACAACTACTGGAGTATGACATAGCTACACTTCATTGTATACAGGACGGCAGTGTGTACTTAAGGAAATAATAAAGGTATAATTATGTGCCTTATCTAAAGTCTTATGTGTAGAATGTTTTTATCTCATTAGCAACTTTCTTAGCATTTGTGAATTTAAGAAAAGTTGATTTAAAAAAAACATAATTTTTCCAGGAAATAACTCAGTGATTATTACAAAACATGGCAAAAGCCAGATAGCAAATTGAGTACTGTTTCATCCTCAAGTAATAAGAGTACTGTCTTAATACATTCTGCCCATTTTCACAAATACATTTTACTATTGAGTCGGGTATAGGTATAGTTGGGTTTTGAACAGAACTAGAAGAATAGTATTATTACTTTATTAAAACTTATCACTCTTGCAAAACAGAATTATATAACGTAGTAAGAAGAATATGTGTGTGTGTCTATGTGTGTGTGAGAGAGAGAGAGAAAGAGAGAGAGAGAGAGAGAGAGAGAGAATTGTATTACCTCACTGAAAAAACACAGAAAACTACTTGAGTTCACTTCTCTACTAAGTAGTGAGAGATACAATGTTTTTTAGGATTTTATGTTTTATTTTAAATTATGTGTGAGTGTGTATCTGTTTCTGTATTTTAATTTTGCACATAAATGTAGGTGCTTATGGTGGCCAGAAGAGGGCATTGTATCCCCTGGAACTGGAGTTTGTGATTCCTGCTATGGGGGCTAGAACTGAGCTCATGTCCTATGGAGGAGTAGAAATTAGCCTCAACCACTGACCCACCAAAAATGAGAGATTACCAACATAGCACTTTCATAACTTTTTGAGGAAGATATATTTTGTTAAAAATCTCAAAGAGTTTTACATGAGCAAACCCTAATGCAGAAATGCACATTTCAAGAAATGAGTAGATTTAAATATAGAAATATGATGGAAATATCGAAGTACATACAAACAAAAACAAAATATCTCAAAAATCATCTTTCAATTAAGAATTATTAACAACTTTATAAATTATTCTTTGATATTCAAAACTTTAAAGTCTGATAAAATGTTGAAAACACAGTGTCACTTTTGACAATATACAGGGGCTATATTCTTTAATGAACCTTTTACATATTGTATCATGATCTCATGAACACTTGATATGATAGACAGTATTAAATTCCTGCTAGAAAAAGAACCGGTCCTAAAATAATTTAAATAACCAGATAAAAATGATCTGTGATGACTTAAACTTAGTCTGTAACCAGACATCCTGTAAATTGCTTTCAGTCTGTTTTTACAAGTTGTTTGTGTTTGGACAACTAAAACAGCAGAGTACACAGTTGGCAATTAACATTTTCTATCATCAGAAACTGGATATAGCATTCTCTCTTACATTACATCAAATCTGGTCTATCAAAATGTTACACATGAGTTAGTAATAGTAGTCAGTTCCTAACTGTTCCATTATACCTGGAAGACTTTCAAATACTGGGAATATATCTAAGTCTGAATTAAGCCTTCCTTGTATAAGCTTTTAGAGTTCCTTGGTAAGACTGTGCTAATCCTCTTTTGAAGAATCCAGAACAATTCCGTTTTTCCTGTGTGCTTTTAGCTTCTTGACTGGGAATAAATAATGAGACAATGTACTATAATGCTATAGGACAATGGTTTACCCTGTAAGGATTTCTTCCTTGTATTTGTTTAATAAAGTGCTGATTGTCCAGCAGCCAGGCAGGACGTACAGGCGGGCAACCATGTAGAAAGTAGAGGTGGGGTAATGAGAACAGGAGAATTCTGGGAAAAGGAAAGAGTCAGTCTGCTGTTGTCACCCAGACACAGAGGAAGCCAGACACAGAGCAAGCAAGATGTGACTGTCTCACCGAAAAAGGTACCAAGCCACATGGCTAACACAGACAAGAACTAACTGTGGGCTAATGTAGGATGTAAGCGTTAATAAGGCCGGGAGGGATGGGGGCGGGCCTTGGACTTCCAACAGGGCAGGGCACCATGCCCTCTTTCAAGGAAGAAGGGGGAGGGAGGAGGGGTGGGAGGTAGTGGTAGGGGACCGGGAGAAGGGGAAGAAAGGTAAAAATTTTATTTCTTTAATTATGTTCTTGAATGGAAAAAATAAAACAAAACAATGTATGGAAAAAAATAAATAAATAAATCTTTTAAAAAAAAAGAATCCTGAGCTAATAGGTCAACCAGTTTATAATTAATGTAAGCCTCTGTGTGTTGCTTTGGGGCTGAATGGCTGCAGGACCAGGTGAGGCAGAAACCTCAGTCAACACTATAAATTCAATTGAGTTAGTCAACCCACCATCTCATGCCCATTGATGCTGCCTAAACAGCTTTTCTTGTCGTTTGTTCTAAGTCAATCTTCTTCTTTTCCATATTAACCAAAAAGCACAATTGAAAACATCAATGAGAAAACTAATGTAAAAAAGTTAACCAGAATATTAAAACATATTTTAGGTTTAGTAGTCTAAAGTGCCTTATTACATACGTCAAATTTTATTATATGGTGGTCCAGGGTTTCCCATACTTATCTCTGCGGTCAGTGTGCAGTTCTTCACAGTTCATGTCATTCACGGCATTGTTATCGCCTCCCAAGAAAATTATTAAATCTTTGGTGTCTTGGATTCTTCAGTTTTTCACTCCACTACTAGTGTTTTTGTTTTATTTTTCTGTTTGTTTGTTTTGTCTTTATTTTTGTTTTTTCCCCAATTAACCAGTTTAATCCAGAAATAATGGAGCCATCAGAGATACAGTTAATATATAAATCTTCTCTAGCACATTTTTTCCAGAAATAGGGTCATTTAGAAATCCAAATTTAAACTTAATCATTTCATTATTCTAATGTTCATTATAATTTTCTTTCATGAAATCATGGCAAGAAATAAAGTGATATATTCTGGGTTGTTTTATCAAAGAGCAGAATTAGTCTTCTGCTCTTGCTTCTTATTAGTTATGTTAAAGGCAAATTCTCAGTTTCACACAAGCTTCCAATTATTTTTCTTATTAAAACATACTCATCATGAAATCAAAATTATCCAAAAGTTTAGAAGCAATTGAACAATTGCCATATTTCATCCTTGCTAACAGTCACCCTGCCAACTGACAAAAGTTGAAGTTGAAAGATTAAAGATTTTATCCAGATCTCAGCAAGCAGCATATAAGTGGGTTGGGACACTATCAGGGAGGAAATGAACCTTCTACAGAACATTGAAAGTAATGAGGCAGATCTACACTGCTTATTTCTTCAGTATTTCCATGAGTTTTGGCACAATCAGAAAGGAAAGAAAAACAAACAAAAGCCAAATAACTAAGCATTTAAGATAGAGCCAACTACACGACCTGGGCTATAACCTCAACAATTGGGAAGATGTGATAGAGAGAACTCAGGTTCAGAACGAGCCTGGCTACTTATGGAAACCTTGTCTTAAACAAACAAACAAATACTGAGAACTTCTAAACTCTGCAATATTAATTTTATGGAGCAGATTTATCCACAATATATGAACATTGGTACAGTATGAACAGTATCGGCTGATCTTGAGTTCTGTAGCGCAGGCTCTTCTCAGTCTTTGCAGCCCAGCTGTCTTCTCTCCAGCCAGCCTCTCTTGTGTATAACTTCCCCACTTAGACTCATTACTCATTCTGATGTCCTGTTTTGTGAGGAATTGAGACAAAGGGGAGACCATAAATAACAGAATTTTAAAACAAAACATAAAACTTATTAAAAAAAACTTTCCTTCATATTCACATATGTTTCTTTCATACTGAATTTTTGTAACAAAAGTTTAAAGTGGATTTTCATTACTTTGTTTGTGATAATTATTATTTTACATTGTGAACATGATTCTAAACCCTGTGTTATACTAATAGTAGCCCCTGTCTGATTCCACTATCTTAAAAGACTACCTTAAGCTAATTTTGCATAGTCTAAATATGCGTATATGCGTTGTCCACACTATTTATGTCAAAAGAGGTTCTGTATGTCCCCAAATTAAAATATCCTAATCATTGGCTGTCAGGGATCAGGGAGTTTGTCACCGCTTCCCATTCCTGTTTATGAAGCTCAGAGAGGGCACACTGCAAATGACTTTCCCTGCTTAGAGTCCAATTGGGACTGACACATGCAGGGATTTCAGTACCCCCAACACAAGTGTGTAATGTGAAGCACATATCTAGGTGTGAGTCACTACTTATTTTACATTGTTCAACATCCTGAAGCAGGAGAGTAATGGTTTGTTTTACCATTATGAAGACTGTCTCGACTCACAAGCCAAGATATTGATTATTTGCTTTAAGTTTGGAAACTTATGTTTGGACAGGGAGTTTGCCTGAAGATGACAAAAACGTCATTAGCTTCTATGGGGACAAATAAAAGGAAACATCATTGAAGAACTAGAACACTCAATGGATGGAAGTTTTCTAAGATATGGAGAATGTATATGTTCATGTGTGTGAGAAGGTATGCATAGGCGTGCAGGTACTATGGAGGCCAGAAGGGGGCATCAGATTGTCTGGAACTGAGTCACAAGCGATTATGAATCACTTGACTTGAGTACTTGTAATTCTAATGAGTCTTAATAATAAAAACCCAAAGTCAGATATTAGGAGGTAAAAACTGAAAGATCAGAGAAACAGAACAGCCAGCCACCGGTTCTTAGCTCTACGAAATCCTCAGAACCAAAGGGACAAGATCCTGTCTCTATGAAGAATCCTTAGACTGAATCATGTGCTCCTCCTGTCTCTTCCCGCCTTTCATTTCTCTCTCCACCCAGCCATATCACTTCCTGTCTCTATCTCTCTAGTGCTAGGATAAAAGGTGTGAGCCACTACCACTTGGCTATGTTTCTCTTTTAGACTGATTCAATCTCATGTAGCCCTGGGTGACCTTGAACTCACAGAGATCTGTCTGCCTCTGTCCCCCAAGTGCTGGGATTAAAGGTGTGTGCCACAACTGTCTGGCCTCTATGGCTAACTAGTGGCTAGCTCCGCACTCTGATCTTCAGAAAAAGTTTATTTGTTAAATCCCAAACAAAATATTACCACAATTACTGTGAAGACAATTCAATTCTCCTAAAATATCAAGTATTCTTAGTAGCTTGGCCATCTTTCCTACCCCATAAATGGTGCGAATTTTCTATGATCCTTATTGGAGGATTTTCTGGAAGACCCATAAGATAATTGAAAGAAGCAGACAAAGAGTAAGCCATGACTTACATTCCTAGAATGTACCATTAAGCAATTAACACATCCTCTCTTTGATCTGTCACAGAATTACATGATACATCAACTGAAACGAAACCGATATATAAGCCTTAATTAATCATGGCATTGCTAAAAATACTTGACACTGTATATCTGATCAAGATGATTACAAAAAAATAAGCTCCTTTATCAAGTTAAATCATTCAATGCACCTGTCAGTCTTCACAAACTGCTTCTCTGTCTCCAAGGAAATAATCTGTAACATAGGAAAGTAGTAACAATTAATTTAGAAAAAAAATCAAAACAATCCACATCGTCACAAATCCCCAATTTTGCAGTTTGTAGATTCTGTAAGTAGTCGTAATGCCATGATGGCTGTGAAGTCTCCAAGATTTCTTATAATATTGTAGACTTTATTCAACATAAGCAAAGTCAACTCGGAGAAGATGTAACTCTCCAGTGCAAATGCTCTTGGACTTTTTTTTATTTGCTATAAAGTTAGATAATCTGCTTGCAATATAAATCCTGTAAAACTCACAAATTTCTCTGTGGTTGTAAAGATTGTAGTTCTTGGACCTGCCACTGGTTAGTGCAGATGCTGATTATTGAGTTGATTATCCTACTTTCTTAAGCTTTACCATTTCAGTCAATTCTCTGTTATTCATGAGCTGATTATCCAGGTGGTAGATCACCTCTGTTGCTGCTTCCCTTTCCTCTTTCCTCTACTACATGCTAGAAGCCTATTCCCATACTCATTAGCCTTTCTACCAGTAGGTGAGCAATATTAGGGAGGGGAAATGAAATGCCAATCAGTCAATTTTATTACTTGTTAGCAGCCCTTATAAAGGTTTGGTGGAAGAAGAAATTTTAAAATAGTTGTTGAAATTAGGTTTGGGGATTATCTATGGCTTTTATTTATTCATGCTCTCTCACTTGTCTATTAGCATAATCTATGTCTGTTGCACAGTACAATTATCTTGAATAAAAACGGGCTTTTACTGAAGAGAGTCACGTTTTATTAATAAAGCTGTGTAGAGTCTGGAAAACACATTGGGAGCTTTCATTATGGTGGTATAAATATACATGTAAAATATTATGATTGAAAGTGACTGCTTAAATAATGTTGGTAGTATTTAATAATTGATATTTGCAACACAGCAATGAAGTATGCAAAATTTAAAGTTTTCACCTCCAGGTTTTCATATGTTTTCTGATTTCCATTGCTTCCCAATTTGGAGCGGTAGAATTTCTAATGGGTAACACAAACAACGCAAATGATGACACTAGCCATATCATATCCCCTTTCAACAGAAAACTCAGCATAGTGGTTACTCTTAGGGATACAAATCAATAATGTGAATGTCATATTTGACATCTGCACCAGCTAAGTTAGTGTCAACACAGGCTAGATTGTCTGAGAAGAGGGAATCTTAATGGAGAAAACACCTCCAGCAGATTGGCCTATAAACAAGTCTGTGGGCCATTTTCTTTAGAAAATGAGAGGGTACAGTGTATTGGAGATGCTGTCATTCCTGGGCAGGTGGGTCTGGGATACATAAGAAGGCTAGCAGAGTAAGCCTTGGGGAGCAAGCCAGTAAGCAGGCTTACTCCATGGCCTATACACCAGCTCCTGCCTCATGATCCCTGCCTTGAGTTCCTGCTGACTTTCCTCAGTGAAATGTAAGACAAATAAACTTTCCTCCCCAAGTTGCTTCGAGTTATCTCATTTATCATAGCAATAGAAAACAAACTGGGACAGCAGCCTAATTTGTTGATATGCACAAGTTGGTAGAGTATTTCATCTAGATTTTTTGATTGTCAGACATCAAGCAAAGAGATATCTTATATCAATTAGAATTAGTAAATCTTTTTGTGTTGCTGTTGTTTTTATTTTTAAATTTTTTTATTAAAGAAGTTTTGCTCTTTTTTTTTACAGATCAGCCTTTAGCTCCACTTCCCCTAGCTCTCACCACCTCCCCTCTTCCCTAGCTCTCACCACCTTCCCTCTTCCCTAGCTCTCACCACCTCCCCTCTTCCCTAGCTCTCACCACCTCCCCTCTTCCCTAGCTCTCACCACCTCCCCTCTTCCCTAGCTCTCACCACCTCCCCTCTTCCCTAGCTCTCACCACCTCCCCTCTTCCCTAGCTCTCACCACCTCCCCTCTTCCCTAGGTTAGAACTTCTTCTTTCCAGTTCCTAAGCCTTTATAAGTTCCTACTTTTTTATCTAAGAATATAAAGTCCTGGAGTTACTAAATATGCAATCTCTCATCCCATATACAGCAAGAGAATCTAATTTACAACAATCTCTTGCTATGTAGATCCATAATAGACCTACATTTACAGGCAACCTGAACTTTTTATTAGCATTAAAATTTTAAGAACCTTTTTTTAAAAATATTTCTTAGGATAGACCATGAGAAGAATATCTTCCTGGTGGGGAAGCAACTTCTTGTATGAATATGTGTTAAATACAGTAGAAGTTATTTTGATAGCCAATTTTTATTAGTTAGAATCCCACAACTTTTTTAGTTGCAATTAATATGGAATGAACAGTATGTAATAATAATTAACCTGAGCTTTTCTAAGTTTGTTATTACCCATAATAGACAGAGTAACATGGCCAAGAGTTGGGAATACTTACGTGTTTGTGTTTGTGTAGTGATGAGTGTGATGTAACATTAATCACTGCATCATTAGAATCTCAGACTTCAGCCCTCCCCATAAATGTATTTTTGACTGAAAGTTCTCATCAACATTTTAAGAAGTAATAATTTAGAAACAATGTTATGAGGCAACAGATAGGTGATTTCTATTTCACTGAAAGATTCTCTATAAACATTCTTGTGCTTTTGGAACAAGCAGATAATATATATGAGGAAGGTCTGTGTGTGTGTGTGTGTGTGTGTGTGTGTGTGTGTGTGTGTGTGTGTGTGTGTAAGAACCTGGACATTTCCTTCTGCTATATTCCCAAATCCAGTTCCATTCCTGATATTCTACCCAAACCATCATCTGATATTTCCTTCATTGGTCAAGGGAAATAATGGGATGCTCCTTGGTTCAATCTAATGTAATTTAACAGGAACCTAACAGCCTTTTCAGATACTAAGGTAAGTGTTGGGAAAGTGGTAGTTGTTTCATATTATGGATCTTGAGCTCATGTGTAAGCACAGTTCAAATATGACATGAAAATTCTTCAAAGCTAAGTTTGGACAGTTGTACCTATAGTCTAATTGAAGAATTCATTTATGACCTAGTTGGTAGGTTTGGGATCTTTTAATTTTCTCTTGGGCATATATTTGTGAGACTGACATGCTAAGTTTTGAATACTTGGTAATAGAAAGAAATGTAATTCAAAGAAATATAAATCATTTAATTCCAGAATGTCTGCTAATGGTAATACAGAAGAAACTCCATGTTAATAGAATTGATGTTATATGTGATTTGCTTAGAGGACATTACATCACACAAAGTAGAAATAATATAGAGATGAACTGAAAGTTATGAGGCTTGTTAGATATTAGCAAAAATTATAATAATAGGATGGAAATGTTTGCTCACCAGCTTTGGCTAGTACCATCTCCAAATACAATGCCTCTACAAGGCAGTATGAGGTCTAGGCAAGGGTCACAACCAATTTTAAGTCCTGATCTACCATAAAGCCCAAATTTTGTTTTTAAGAAAAGCATAATTCTACCAGTGGGTAGGTTATCCCAGGTAACAACTATCCAAAAACACCTTCACTTGTGTGCTTAAGAAATAATTCTGATGACAAATTTGTAGTCTACCATCTCTACAAGTGACCACAATTGCCATCTCCTGTCTTTGTTTAAATCATTCACAGTATAAAGTAGAGCTGGTACCTAAAAGTAACTTAAGAATGACAGAGCATGTAAAATGTACAATTTTACAAAATAAGTTAGGTAAAATCTACTTGAGGCCAACTTCTCTTTGAACATTAGCCAGACCTGGACAAGTGCCATTAAAGAGCTTTGACTTTATCAATTTCTAAGCATGTGGTGTGATTTCCCACTGGGAAAATACATTGTTTCTACAAAATTGGACCCTCATATTCAACAAGGGATGGTATGGATGTTACGGGGGATGATGTGCTTGGCCTTATATGTCAGGACTGTCTGCTCCCTGATAATGGCATGGAGACATTATTAATTATGAAAGCTCAGCACACAGCTTAGGCTTTTTTTCTAACTATCTATTATAACTTAAGTTAGGCCATTGCTATTAATTTACTTCCTGCCTAGTGGCTTTATTACTTCATATCCATAGAAACCATAATGCTTGTTCTGTATCTCCTGACATCTCTGCCTTCTTCCCCAGCATCCACTCTGCCCGGAAATCCTGCCTAGCTATTGACCACGCAGATTTTTATTAAACCAATCAGAGTGATACATCTTCACAGTGTACAAAGAATTTCTTCCACAACACTTTCTCCTTTTTGTCTAAATAAAAAGTAAAGGTTTTAACTCTAATATAGTAAAGCTATATATACTAAGAACAATTGTCAGATAAGATCTAAATAGAAAGGAAAGGTATTAACTTTAACAAATGAAACTATATACAATAAGAGCAATTATCAAGTAAGAATTGTATTCACAATGCCCAGTCCATCTGTATTTGGCAAATTCAGAGATAATGCTCCATTTTCTATCTTATCTGGATGAGTCTGAAATTTTGTACATACTATACTTTCTTTCAAGACTAAAGAAATCTATAACTATAAATATCTACTGTTAAACCACATCAAAGACCTGAGATGGTTATAATATTAGAAAAAAGATTATTCTGCAACAGAATGAGACTGGTTTATTAGTAAAAATCATTCACTAGACACTTTGGTAGCTCCAACCACATCAAAGAAAACATTTAAAACAAAAATGGCCACAATTATAGCCCGAAGAAACTGCAGATCACAATCCATGAAGAGGCATTTTCACACTCTTAGATGTGTTTAGCCCAAATAGATTCATGCTCACATACTTGGAAAGATCTTACCAGTCCCCCCAGTCTTGACCACCTTTGGCCTTGAGTTTCTATTGCCTCTATGGGATGCTGTAGTAGCAAGGGGAAAAACTGAATGAAGACTTTCCCTGAATAATGACAATGTTAAGATTTGGAGGATCAACCATGTACTACAGATCATTTAGCATCTGTGCAAGCAGGATCTCAGTCAACATACTCTGCATTCATTGTGTTGCTATGACCCATAAGATCAACTCTAAATGACCAGGGACTCTAGATGGAGAAACTACATTATGATCCTGCTGTCCTTTAGTACGTGAACAATTCATCTTTCTACAGGATTGAAGAATTTATCTTGTACAGGACAAAAAGGACAAAGTACATAAAGAAAAAATGCCATCCTTGTCTTATAGATGTTGTTCTTTCTTGTCTTCCAATAGAATGAGCAACCCCCTAAGAGAAAGATTATTCATTTAGTGACCTAATATATTTCCAAGGGCAATAATAGTATCTGATAAAATGTGACCAAGTAAGAACATACATTGAATGAATAAATGTGGAGGCCATGTTGAGAAGAGGGTCAGGTAGTTGGCCCAACTGTATTTCTATATTTCACAGGCACATTTCTTACTGCTTTTGAATATATTGTAGATGTTTGGGTACATAGCATTTTTTTTATTATTTTTGATGTTGATGAGCTAAATGCCCACCATGTAAATACAAGCAAAAAGTTTCTTTGGGGATAAGCATATCTTGTGCATATTGTGCTCCTTTGATAGTGTAAGCTTTGTTAGAGTAAGAAAAATAATAATAGAAGTTAATGAAAGAGGCTAGAGAGATGACTCAGAGTTTTAGAATATATAATTGAGCCTTCCAGGGGACTCAATTCCAGTTCTCATAACCCATGTGTAGTAGCTTATATTCACGTGTAACTCCAGCTCCAGAGGATCTGATGCTTTAGGAGTCTGTGGCCACAAAGACTCATGTGCATATGCAACCCCAACACATACACACTTAAACATAGACAAGTCTTTTTATTGAAATTAGCCAGGCATGGTGGCACACATCTTTAATTTCAGTACTTAGGAGGCAGAGCCTTGCAGATTTCTGAGAGTTTGAGGCCAGTCTTTATAAACAGTCATTTCTAGGCCAGCTGGGGCTACTAAGTGAGACCATATCTCAAAATAAATAAGTAGCTAGATAAATAAATGAAATAAATTAAAATATAATTGCCATCTAAATTTCTCCCAGTTCCTAAAAGAACTCTTGATTATTGTATTTACAACCAAAAAGAGAGTATCAGGAAGATTAGAATCATTATTCCCTAAACTCTGGGCTGTCGTTGACTTCATATTTATTTCATCAAAGGAAGGCATTGAACTGCACAGTGCTTCTGTGGCAACCAAGGCTCTCCATGACTACACATGATTATATGTTGGTAATAATGCCTGGGGCATCTCCTAGATTTCCCTAGAAGCAATGATCTCCTTAGCCGATTCAGATATTTTTATATTAATTAGGAAAAATACTTATATTATTTAACTTTATTAACAATAAGATTTTGGGGGGTTCCTGCATTTAAACAAATAATATTAATACTATCTTAGTCTAGTTGTAGAAACAGAGAAGTCGATAAATGTCTACAGCATTAACCATATAATTAACACACTTATCAAATGCAAATAACAAGGAGAATAGAGATGATTGGTTTAGCCTACAGGCACATAAGAGGTTGCATAAGAAATCTTTTCTCTAGGAAGGTTTATGAGGAATTCTTACTGGTGTGACAAGAGTAAAATACAATTAGAAATGGACTTGTGAGGGGGCATTATGTCTAAAACACTGAGTCACTATGCAGGGAAATTGGGCCATTTTATCAACTGGGAAATATAATCAAAGAAAAGGGCATGCACAAATACAGTACTGTTCAAAAGCCACATACAATTTAAAATGAGAATAGTAGCTCCAACATAAAGATTCTGAAAAATTTTGCATATTTACTTGTTCAGCCATTCATCCATTCATTCCACCCATTGATCCTATTTACGCAACAAAAGGAAATATAAGAATAACATTAGATGCATTTAAAACTACCGCAGACATAACGGAGCTTATCCTGTCATTTGGGAGATATTAAATAGCTCAATAAAAACACAAAGAATCATTTTGTGAAAAAAAAAAAAAACCTGTAGTGGTTGTAGCCACAGAGTAAGAAGGTGATTCACAATGTCTGTGCAGGCCTCACATCTCTTATGCACACCCATGGAAACCCAGGGGAAAGAGAATGGCTTGGTGACATTTACAAAAACCTCTAAATTCTTGTCTCTAGTTGTCTGAGCTTGGATAGATGGCCTGTTCTTCACACAGTCATTGTAATGGAAACAACAGAAATATCAGGTTGTCACAAATGTAATTATGGATTTTGCATTGCTGCAATTTGGTGTTTGATATTAAAATACATTCTTCATCAACATGGTTCTGTTATACATCACTTAATAAGTATCTTTCTCTTTATATACTTTTGCTAAAGTTTTATTACTTGATGCATATTTTTAGATTTATTTTATACTATGGAAATTATCTTAGGCAAAAAGTAAATATAAGCTCTTTTCTTATTTATATTCAACATCAATCATAAATCAATATAGAACTTCTGGCATCAATAATGCATTTTTCATAGGGACTGAAAAGGAACAGATGCTGTGGTGCTGGCTCAAGACATTTTACATAGGAGAAGAAATCTGAGAGTCACAAGGGTATTCTGTCAGAAGTTGACAATGACCAGGTGAGAGTAATCATACAAGCTGATCCAACACAAGAAATGCCAAAGACATCATGTGGACCATTAAATGATCATTTGGATTTAGAAGCTATTTGACAGGTGAACAGGCTCAGTAAATGGATCCTAATAGGAAAATCAAGTAATTTTGAAGGGTTATCTTATTTTCCAACAGTACTGTTGAGAAATAGACCAGTTTGGGGCTTTGAATATGGTGTGTGATGAAAAGTGACGTAGATGGCAGCTGGTGATGGCCAGCTCAGTGTTTGGAACAAGATGAAGCACCATAGCACTTTTCAAAGCCAAATTTGCACAAGAAGAAACATAATAGTGCAAATTGGTGGTCTGTAGCAATTATGATACACTCAAGCTCCCTGAGTCTCAATGATTCCTAAGATGTCTGTTAGACTCAACAGGGAGGGCCTAATTCTTCTCCAAGACAATGATCAACACTAGGTTTAACATCTAAGACTTTAAAAGTTTAAAATCATGAACTATGATTAGTGATGAGAAATGTTCATTTGGTGTTCCATCTTTGTAATTTTTTCACAATTTCATTTAGGATACCCATATATATTCTTATAATATTATATATATTAAATTATAGGAAGCTTCAATTGCATTGTTCCTATATGACCCCTCAAATGGCTTTTTTGTTTTAGGTGTCCCTCACCTTATTCCTTCACTTGCTTTCTCACTCTTCTTCCTTGTTTGAGTCTCTGCCTCCCATTTCAGTTACTGCCTCACCCATCATATCTGTCTATTGTATTCATCATGCACAGGGAGAGACATCCCTACCCAGTAGCCCCTTACTCTAACTCACCTCTGTGGTTATATGGATTTTAATTTGTTTATCAATGACTTAAAGTCTAACATGTACAGACAACACAATCATGCCAAATATGTCTTTCTGAGTCTGAGTTACCTCAAAAGAATGATGTCTTTTCTAGCTCCACCCATTTAACTGTAAATTACATAATTTTGTTTTTAACAGCTATATAATACTCCATTGTATAAATATATCACATCTTCTTTATCAATTCATTTTTTGATGGACATCTAGGTTGTTTCTGATTTCTGGTTATAATGAATAGAGAGGAACAATGAATGTGGTTGAGCAACTGTCTCTGTAATAGGATGAAGCACCATTTGGGTATGTGCTTGAGTGGTATAGCTGAATTTTAAGCTAGATCAATCCCCATCTTTCTGGTGAACTATCACACTGATTTACACAGTTACTATACAAATTTGAACTCCCACCAGCAATGACTGAGTGTCCCTTTACTCCACATCCACACCAGTATGAGCTTTCATTTGTTTTGTTGCTCTTGGCCATGCTGATCGGTATAAGATGAAATCTCAAAGTGATATTCAAATGAAGCTTCCATTACTGTGAATAGTCTACATCTAATTAATTTGTTGGCAAAAAAGTGCCCCATGGAAGCCCTCACAAAACCCAGGCTATTGCTAAGGCTTTTGTGGCTCTCCACAAACTGACCATAAGGTCCTATTGATGAAAACAACAACAATACAACTCACTACAAACAGAAGTCAAGATGATACCTAAATAGAGCCTTCACCCCTTCTTATTTGTAACATGGTACTGGAAAGTAGTCTTCAAAACTACAAAAGGAGAAATACAAAACTCAGCTCAGCTACAAAACCTTTAGTCTATATAAGTGAACTACTTATAAGATAGGTGATGTAATAGTGGCATAATGCTTGAATCAGTAACCAACCAATATCTGGTTTGAGTTAATGACTACTCCATTAAATGGAACCTACATCTAATGATGTTTGGGTAACCAATAACTTGAGACTAGACAGGGCCATGAACCTAGGGGAAAACCAATGCTATTCTTCTTCTAAAAGATTATAGCAATCAGATGATTCCTAATGACATTCAGGTATGTGCATATATACATTCCTTGCTCAGCCATTATCAGAGAATCTTAATTATGTAGCATACAGATCAAATACAGAGAACTCTGTTGTAAAGGAAGCCAAAAGAGTATAAAAGCCAAAGGAGATGGAGTACCCTGAGGAATTAAGATCTAGACACAACAGATCAGGCACACATATTAACTCACAGAGACTGAGGCAACCTTCACAGGGTCTGTGTGAGTCTGCAGCAGATGGGGGGAGGGGGCTGTATCAGATGGGGTTCTACAGCCAAAAAGAGGAGTAGACATATGCTTCTATCTCTAACCCAGAAGCTATCTCCAATGAACCGTCACTTGGAGAAAATTAAATTCTCATTTGCAAATAGCTGTCCATTGGAGATAGCTTCTAATTGCTGGACTCCATCTGATGAATAAATTAGAATTGATTGATTAAAAAAAAAGAAAGAAAAATGGGTAAGTATGGAGTGGTGAGTGGATGTGATCAAACTACAGTATATGAAACCTCAAATAATTAATAAAAAATATAAGCCATAATAAAAAAATCTATCTTGAGTTCCATGCACAAAATTTGAATATTTTTCCAACAAGAAATTTATTTATTACTGCTGTATAAATTCCCAAGCTTTGGGGATAAATGTGCTCTTGTAAAGTATTCTCTGCAAAATGGGAATCAGCATCTGCCTGTAGGAAGCTTCACCTTGTGTTGAAGGAAGACCGTTTGTTGGTTCCCTGCTGCTTAGCCCCAAAATAACCACACAGATACTGTATTAATTAAATCACTGCTTGGCCCATTACCTCTAGCTTCTTATTGGCTAACTCTTACATCAGAATTTAACCCATTTTTATTAATCTGTGTATTGCCACGTAGATGTGGCTTACCGGATAAAGTTCTGGCATCCATCTCCAGGGGGAGCTACATGACTTCTCCTTGACTCCGCCCTTCTTTCTCCCAGCATTCAGTCCAGTCCTCCCTGCCTCGCTCTGCTCCGCCCCACCCTGCTCTGCTATAGGCTCAAAGCAGTTCTTTATTCATTAATGGTAATCACAGCACACAGAGGGAAATCCCACATCAATCTTGTAAAAAGTTGGTCAAATCCTTGAAGACACATCAGTGTTAATAAAAAGTACAAAGAGGATGGGTAAGCAAATTTCATAGTCAACTATTTTAAAAATCTTTTGTCCTTTTTTCTTTATTGAAGATATCTTTTTTCAAACAATATATTATGATTGTACTTTCCCCTCTCCTCTTCCTTCCAGTTCCTTCCCACATCCCTCCCATCTGGAACCACTTCCTTTCAGTCTCTCCTTAAAAAACAAACAAGTATCTAAGGAATAATAACAAAATACCATAAATTAAAAAAACAAATTGAAATATGGCAAAACACACAAACAAGAAAAAGAGCAAAATAAAAAGCATGAGAGGAACACAGATAGATGTAGAGAAGCACACATTTGTACACAGGAATCTCGTAAAATCCCTAAACTGAGAGACTTCGAAATTTGCAAAATATGCACAGAACCTGTAATGTAGGGAGAAAATGCTCTGACTTAACGTTATGAGACAGGGACCTTTAGGATGTGCCATTAAGTCTGTTTGGGTTGGTTGTCTACTGCTGGGCATGGGGCCTGCCTGTTAAAAGTGATTTGTTTCCAGTCATGCCAGCACCATTTGTTGAAAATGCTTTCTTATTCCATTGTATAAATTTGGCTTCTTTGTTAAAAATCAGGTGTCCATAGGTGTGTGGATTTATGTCTGGGTCTCTCATTCCATTTGTCCACCTACCTGTTTGTTTTCATGCTAATACCAGACATCATTATTATTATTATTATTATTATTATTATTATTATTATTATTATTACTACTACTACTACTACTACTACTATAGCTCTGTAGTAGAGCCTGAAATCTGGGATGGTGATAACTCTAGAGGTTCTTTTATTGTATAGGTTTGTTTTTAGCTCTTCTGGGTTTTTATTTTTTCATATGAAGTTGAGTATTGTTCTTTTAAGTTCTATAAAGAATTGTGTTGGGATTTTAATGGTGATTGTTTTGAATACATGATTGCTTTTGGTAAGATGGCCATTTTTACTGTTTAATCCTAGTGATCCAAGAGCGTAGGAGATTTTTACATCTTTGATATCTTCTCCAATTTCTTTATCCAAAGCTTTGAAATTCTTGTCATACATGTCTTTCACTTGCTTTTTTTAGGATTACAACAAGATATTTTATAGTACTTGTAGTTATTATGAATGTTGTTGTTTCCCTGATTTCTTTCTCAGATCAATTATTACTTGTATATATGAGGGCTACTAAAGGTGTTTACCAGCTATAGGAGGTTTCTGGAAGAATTTTAGGGGTTGCATATTTGTATCCTATCATATTGTCTGTGAATGTTAATAGCTTGATTTCCTCATTTCCAATCCACTTGATCTTCTTTAGTTGTCTTATTGCTCCAGCTATATATTCAAGAACTATATTGAGTAGATACAGAGAGAGTGGAAAGCCTTGTCTCATTACTGATTTTGGTGAAATTGTTTTAATTTGATGTTGACTATTTAATTTGATATTGACTATCAGTTTGCTGTATATTGCTTTTATTATGTTTGGGTATGCTCCTTACATCCCTGATCTCTTCAAGACTTTTATCATGAAGGGGTATTCCATTTTGTCAAAGGCTTTCTCTGCATCTAATGAGATGATTATGTGGCGTTTTTTTCTTTCAGGTTATTTATATAGTGGGTTACATTGAAGGTTTTCATATATTGAGTCATCTCTGCATCTCTGTGATGAAGCCCACTTGATCATGGTAGCTAAACTTTTTGATGTATTCTTGAATTATGTGAGTACTTTATTACATTCCAAAGACAGTTTTCCCTCCCACTCCTCCTCACACCCTGTGGGCCACCTCCCACCCATCTCCTCACCTACTCCTCCCAGTGGGTAAGCATTCCCACTGGGAGTCAACAATGTCTGGCAAATTAAGTTTGAGAGACAGTGGTAAAACTTGGATTATCTGAGGTCCCCCTGGCAGTAGGACCAGAATCTATCCCTGGTACATAAACTAGCTTATTAGAGCCCATTCCCTATGGTAGGATGCAGGGCTCAGCCTTAATTTTGGGGGGAGGAACTTGTCCATGCCCCATCTTAATGTGCCAGTCTTTATTATTTCTATTCTAGTTTTATGTCTTGAATAGTTCCTTTCACCTGTTCATTTTTTCTTGATTTTCTTGACATTCTTTAAGGGATCTGTTGATTTCACTCAATTTTTTGATTGTCCTTTCCTCAATTTGTTTTCATTTCCTCTTCAAAGACCTCTATCACCATCATCATCATCATCAAGTTTATTTTAAGATCATTTTCTTGTGCTTCCACTATGTTGGAATATTTAGGTCCTGCTGTAGTGAGGTGGCTGAGCTCTGGTCATGACATATTGATCTGTCTTTTGTTATT
Source organism: Ondatra zibethicus (assembly GCA_004026605.1). NCBI lineage: Eukaryota > Metazoa > Chordata > Mammalia > Rodentia > Cricetidae > Ondatra > Ondatra zibethicus. The sequence goes on along the minus strand of PVIU01014957.1, from coordinate 18,370 downwards.
TCTGTTCTTACACTTACATTTAAGCATCTGGATTTGGAATAACTATAGTTCTAGGTTTGAATTTATGAATTTGTCTTTGTTGGATAGGTGTTGTCATTCTTAGTTTCTTTTTCCACTCTTGTCTTCTGGATCTTGTGACCTGTAGTTGAGTAGAGTGTCTCCACCCATGCTAGGGGTGGACTTCTGATGCCCTGGATGGCCTCTATTCCAGCAGAGGGTTGCTACTCAAGTTTAGGAATGAGGTTTGGCTATATATGTTTGTGTCTTCTGATCTGGCCAGGGGTCCTCTGTGTTTCAGATTTTGGCCTGGCTTCTAATAGAATATGATGCTTCCATATTCTTATATCTTATAAAGGAAGCCCTCTGCCAGGTGTGAATATTGAAAAGAAACAAGGAGAATGGCAGTCACACAGTAAGATTTCTTTTGTAAAACATGGACTTTGCATGTTGGCCAGATACATTGTTGGACTGCACAGAGCCTGAAAACCTAAAAATGTGAAGAAAAAACAAGAATGTGACCCATGTGCAGGAGCGAAGGCATTTCAGGAGATAATTTATGTTAATAAAGATGCTTGTGGTTTTGACTGAGTTGAAGGCCTCAGAGGTAGGGAAGTGAAAGATTTGGGCATAGATCTTGTCTATGTATCCTTTATTGATTCAATAAAATCTAGGGACAAGTATGAAGGAAGAACATTTGAAACCCTATACATTGCAGGTACTTCATCACTTTCTCTTTTCCATTTTTTCCCTCTCTAGTGTTTGCTGTATTGCACATTTGAAGTAAGTACAGATTTATATAGAAATATTTGCTTTATTTCAAATACCAATCTTTATAGTAACATGACTAACAGACTAAATCTATTTAAGTCATGGCTGTATTGTCAATAAACTATTCCCTACTTGAATAACAATGCAGGAATCTTTTAGTATCTAAAGTAACCAGGAACCTTGTTTTCTGAAATTAGACTGCCCTATGTTAAGTAACAAGTTATTAGTTTACTATAATATGCAAGATCCTGCAATGGTAACTCAAATGTCTACCATAATTTTAAAAAGAAAAAATAATGATGTCAAATTAGCAATTATCAGTGAATTGAGACAAATATTTTGTATATATTATGGACATCGGGTCAAAACCTCCAGGGACTGATCTTATAATTTATTTTTCTTACACATTTAAACATAGTAGAAGTTGTGACCTGTGAAGTTTTCAGTAAGAATGTGTTCTATTTGCTGATAAACAGAGCTCAGGGTTATGACCTAGTGAAGAATAAGAATAAGATAGATTTTATTGATGTAGATTCTATTGATTGAGGAATCAAAGCACATGGGGATGTGTTCTATTTACTTGAGGGACAAAACTCAGCATCAGAACCGAAAAATGCTCAGCATATTTGGGAACTCAGGAAGATAGTGACAAGCAAAATTAACTGCTAAGAATTATTATGTTTGGCCTTGTCCCTTTGGCTCCATTCACTCAAAGTCAAGCCTGCTGTCTTTTTTTTAATTCCTGTTTTACATTAGTGTATAGTTCTATAGTACAAGGATATTTGGAAACAAGTTTTAATAAAAAATAAGCAAATAAATGGAATTTTGTAACATGATATTTATTTAGTTTTCAAAGTTTAGATCCACATTATTTGACATAATTCTAATCAGTTAACAAGCATCTCTCAGTTTGGGGAACTCATAGAGTGTTTTTGTGACACTTTAGTTCTTGGTGCAGTTTGTTCCCATTCAACAAAAGAATTTGGATGCTTGAGAGAAGGGTGATTTATGCTGCATTTACATGCAGAACCAGTTCAGTTGTTAGGAGGGTCAAGTCATTCAAAACCCAGATTTGACAGAATCTAGATTGCTAAAGTAGTCTTCCTTAAGATTAGTATGGCTTGAGACCTTAAATATTCATCATTAATAAAAATTCTATGACATTTTTCAAAGGAACATTTGCCCAGGTCATTTGACCAGATGCCAAGTTAAATCATTAAGCCATGGCCAACTGCCATATCATTTTTCTTTCTTTACTTAGTATTATAGTTTTTTTTTTATTTAAAGGAAACTTAGATATAATTTTACTTGAACAGAAACTGAATAAGTGGGCTTCAAAATTTTAAGAAATGCATTGCCTGAGTCCAGAACCTTGGAGGCCTTCACAAATCTCTCCTTGGACTGGCTATAGAGATGATAGAGGAGACCATCTCTGAGATTTTAATATTGAAATTCTGGATAGGATTTATACTTTAAGATATATGAATAGGAAAAAGGCCACTTTTGTTATCACTGCCATGGCAGTGGTTACTACTGTTATTTTGGTCCTGCTAAAAGAGTTATTCTGTGGGTTTTTATTTATCACAGTTTCGTGGAAACAAGCATGATATGTGTAATTGTTGGCATTATATTTAAAATCATGAATATTTAAGTGATATAGATTTGTTTATCATATAATATGCTGTATATATGCTGATTATATTGCATATATATTTGATAATTAGCAGTCATCTTTATTTCTAGCAATATCTTCAATTGAATTTTTGCTTATGCTTTGAAAATCTGCATTTTGATCTGATCTACATCCGCCACACTACCAATTTTAGCTCCCTTTGTAATAACAACCATCTCCTTCCCTGTTTTAAGTAGTCTTAAAAAATGAGTGCTATTATTTATAACCTCTGTTTCCAATTAGTTCTGACGATATGTTCATGGGAGTTGGGCCAATCTCTGGTGCATAGGCACCATGACAGTAACCACATCTCCAAAAAATTAGTGACCCTCCCTCAGTAGTCATCACCTGTTAGCTGGACTCCTAGGCACAGCATTCCACAAGTTTTCTCCACAACTGCTGATGAAAGTTTGACTGGCTTAATCTTACAGGGATCTGTTACATGCTGCCATGATTTTAACACAAATAGAAGGTAGTTTGACAGCGTATTTAGCAAAAGATATTCACTAGCTTCCTAACTCAGTCTTTTGAACGCCCCAGTTATAAGGTTTTAATTGGGTTTGTTGTACCAGACTAAATACCTCCCATACAGCAGAACTCACATACAATTAGAAAGTGGTCAGTTGGCCTTCTAACCTTCATTCTATCTTTAATCAAAAACTGCTTAGCTGGTCTGTGTTACAGCATTTAGGATCCAGCACTCTGTAAGAACACTAAAAACAGTCTTATCTCTCCACCTTCCTATCTAGCCCCTTATATTACTCAGCAGCTATGTAGCATGCAAGATTTCCCTATCAGTTTGAGACTCATTTCTCCTTAGCCTGAAACCAAAGTGTATGGTGACTTCAGAAATAGTCTTACCAGTTAGTTATGGTGGGCAACAAAGAACAACAATGCTAGCCTATGTTATTCTGGGTGTCTCTGATCTTCCCAGTCAAATGACTGACAGAGAAGTATGCCTTGTCTGACAACATTTTCAATAAATATCTTGTCTTCTGAGAGCAGCATTGTCCATTCTTGCAAGGGACTGGGTAATGAGTCTTCTTCTGTCTCACCAGCCAGCTCCCAAATAATGACACTGAGATTTCTTATTCATTATGAGAGCTTGGCCTTTAGCTTAGGCTTGTTCCTAACTCGCTTTTATAACACAAATTAATCCATGATGTCAATCTTTCTCTGTCATGCAACATTAACTCTCTTGCATCTTGTACCTCTTGTTTGCTCTTCATGTCTCCTCATTTTTCCTCTTCCATTGTCTCACTGTAAATCCTGCCTCTTCCTTCTGTCTAGCTACTGACCATGCATCTCTTTATTAAACCAATCAGAAAGTGCCTTCAAAAAGAAAAATCTTCATAGTGTACAAATAGTCTGCAATGTTTCCCCTTTGTATCTAAATAAAAGAATTTAATTCTAATACAGTAAAACTATACACAATATGAACAATTATCAGGTAAAACTAACATTTACAATTTCCAGTCCATTTCTATTTGACAAATTCAGAGAAAATACTGTATTAGCTATTTTATCTTAGAAAGTGTCCCAACCAGCAGGATACAAATGGGAGTACAAACCTTGAAGAAAGAGGAATGAAAGGGACAAGAGACATGAGAAACGGACAGCAAGTCTGTATTGTGATCAAGCTGCCAACTTTATTTTTTTCTCAGGAGGGTTATATAGCAAAAAGGTATGTTCCTCAGGAGACCTAGGGACGGAATGCATGGTCTTCTCCTTGCAGTGCTCTGCCTTGCACCCATTGCTGATGCCCATGCCCATTGTAGACAGACACACATATCTCTGGGTTTTATGTGGCTCCTATAGGAGACTCGCTATCAAGAGGCTTCTTCGAGCCCTCAAGCAGCCAGATCAAGCTGGTGATAGTGGACTTGAATGGGCTTGGAGGCCAGGGAGTTCACCTGTTGGTGAATTAACCTAGTGAACCTATTGAAGGCCAACAGTCCAAAAGACATCAATAATAAAAATCCTAAAAGGGGTCCCAAAAGAAAGGGTAAGAGGATGGTGACCCAGGGGGAGGTGGAAAACCAGTTTTTAAACCATCCCACCTTTTGCTCTCTCGGCTTTCTTCTGTGCTCTAATCCATCCTTGAACTTAGCCACACTGTCTCTAACTATTCTAATATGATCAGTACAGAAACAACATTTCTCTTCTAAGGCAGTGCAAAGGCTCAAAACCTAAAATTCTTAACATAGGCATTAAACCCAAACATTTACAGGATGTGTCAAACTTTTCTCAACATCTATAAGCAGTTACAAATATCATTAGGTCAATTTTATAATTCTTAGCATTGTTGGTCAATACCAATTTATCTGAACATTTTATATGTAGTTGCAAATATCAGATCAATAGTGTTAAGAGTACAATGACATTGCTGTTTTCAAATACCAGTTCCAGTCTCTGAACAGCAGTTAAATCCTTAGTCTGCACCCTTCTTAAGTGAAGAGGGGTTCTAGTCATTCCTTATTTTGAGTCTTTCTGTCCCTGAGGGGAAAGCTTAAGTCTTAGTTTTTAGGTTCAATAGCTTAATCAAAATCAGTTTTTGTTCCCAAAGATTAAAGCAGTTAGATGTTCAGTCTGCATTTCAGCTCCAAAGCAAAAAGGATTCAAACTGCAGAAAACTGTAGTCATCGTAGTCAGGTTGTCTCAGCAGGGCCTCTGTGTCTGTGGTCCAAGTTTGGAAGCAGTTCAGCATCTGGCTCTCAGTGCAACGTGGTACCCTGCAGTATAGAGTGGCGGTAGCAGGTCCTGTGATCAGGCACTCCTCTCTGTGAGTGTAGGGAAGACTGGATCAAGGATTTCTCTCAAACTCCTTTCTCAAACTCCTCTATGGGGGCATTTGTAGCTACAATGTCATCAGATCTGCCACTCCTTTACTGTATATGCAGTCATCTCATTTAGCTTTATTTTCTTTCTGTGAAAAAGGAACATAAACACATCCTTGACCACAAATATAGGCCAGGTCTTTTTATAATTCATTGCAATGGCTTTTTTACCTTGCCTTAGCAAAGGTCAGCTTAATGCGATGTCAGGTCTGTCTGCAGCAGATCTGTCTACAACTTTCATCCTCTTAAGTTGTTTTCAAGGAGCCATATCGTGCTCCACAGTTCCTTTTTATTAGTAACCGTATATGCAGTTCTTCCATTAGAAGAGCCATTTGTAAAATTTAGCATAACATCCTTTAAGGGATCTTTAGCTCTAACATTAGCAAAGTAAGGTTCTGCGAATTGCAGCAATGATCATTTGGGAAAGATTATTACTCTGGCCATTAAATTGAGCAAATACAATTGTCCAAGAATTACTATCTTAAAATTATCAGTTAATCTATTGCTTAGTAAAAGAAACACTGATCATAGTCAATTCCATGTTAAACTCCTAGATTTCATCCTCCTCTTTTGTATTAGACGGACCACTGCTTTAAATTGAGTTTAATATCTTAACTGGCAAAAACTGGGAAGATGCAGCTATAAAAAGCATTCTGATTTTTCATAAAACTACTGTAGAGTAAGTTTTGAACTTAATACATACTTGTCATAGCAGAATTATAATTAATATACTGTACTTGCTGATTATTGTATACTCTATCTGTTGATCTACCTTGAGTACCTGCCTGGCAGCTTCTATAAGCTCTATATCGGAAATAGGCTCATTGCTCCCTTTAAGAATTTTACTTGGTAGCTCATTATCTCCCATAAGAATCTTATAACTAAGGCTTTAACCATTGTATATCTAATTAAAAGTTTGTAAGCTATTCTCTTCTTAAGTTGCAAGTCTGCCTAGCTGATAAGAAAACGGGGAAAAAAAGCATATTTAACTAATGATGCTGGCCTAATTCGACATCAACATGTAGAAGAATGAAAATAGATCCATATTCATCTCTATGCACAAAACTCAGGTTTAAATGAATCAAAGACCTCAACATAAAACCAACCACATTGAACCTCACAGAAGGAAAAATTAGAAGTCCACTTTGGCACATCTCAAACACAGCCTCAGTGGCACAGACATTGAGAGAAACAATTAATAAATCAGATCTCCTGAACTGAGAAACTTCTGTATAGCAAAGGACATAGTCAACAAGACATAATATCAGTCTATAGTATGGGAAAATATCTTTACTAACTACTTAATCCACTCCAAAGACATACGAAAAACTCAGGAAATTAGTCATCAAAAGAATAATCCAATAAAAATATATGTTACAGACTTAAACTTAAAGCTCTCCATGGATGAACTTAAAATGACTGAAAGATACTCAAAAAATACTCAACATAACATCCTTTAGCCATTAGAAAAATGCAAATCAAAACAACTCTGAGATTCCATCTTATCCCTGTAAGAATGACCAAGATTAAAAATACTGCTCATAAATTATATTGAAGAGAATGAGGGATAAAGAAAAAACCTCCTCCATTGCTGGTAGAAGTGCAAACTGGCACAGCCGCTTTGAATGCTAGCATGGTTAGGTCTTAGGAAATTAGGCAACGAACTACCTTAAAACTCAGCAATACACCTTTTGGGCTTATACACAAAAGATGCTCAACCATACCATAAGGACACGTGCTCAACTATGTTTGCAGCAGAATTACTTTATCATAGCCTTAACCTGAAAACAACCCAAAATGTGCCTCTTCTGCACATATGATAAATGAGGGACATCATCCTTTACAATAGCTATAAAACTATAAAATATCTTGGAGTAAGTCTAACCACATAAATGGAAAAACCTGTATGTTAAGAACTTTAAATCGTTCAAGAAAGAAATTTAAGACATCAGAAAATGGAAGGATCTATTCTCTTGGGAAGATAGAGCCAACATAGCAAAATGACAATTTCACTGAAAGCAATCGACAGATTTAATGCAAAACTAAAATTATAGCAAAATTTGTTACAAACCTCAAAGAACACTCCTCAACTTTATAAGAAAGAGATAAAAACTCAGGATAGCCTAAACAATCTTAAAATCCTGTAAAATCAAGGAACCTCTGAATGCATCACAATCTTTAAAACTTTATTACAGAACCACAGTACAGAAATCTATCCACCTTGGATACAAATTTACATGCCTACAAACAGCAGATTTTTGACAAAGGAGCAAAATTGTGAAATGAAAAATATATATTTAACCTGCTTATTTGTTTTTTATTGGCCTGAAGCCGCAGTTCCCTGAGGCTAGATCCCTTTTTTGCAAACCTGCCTTTCAGTTTCTGGCTGAAGCTGCATCACACGGCAGGGGTACTGCAACAGACTCTCGGCCTGTCAGCCAGTCTGCATCCCAAGATCTGTGTGGATTTTGCCCTTACTCCTCATGTCTTGAGGGACTCCTTGAGTCCACGAATAAACAAATTCTGTTTACCAAATGCTTGTCCCTTGATATAATCTTACCTTGCACTACTGTGTGTCAAAACCCCCGAATCTGACTCACGGTTGGGTGGCCCGTGGCGATTCTTGCTGAACCTGTGCTTAGCTGCTGGCCGTGGTGGCTCAATGAGTGAAGACAAACCTGTCCTCTGTGTGCAGCGGCATTCCTCAAATCTCAATGCCTTTCGCAGGCCCTGTTCAGGCGCCATTTGTCCAGACCAGCGGGACATGAATGGGATCCTGAACCCTGCACCATGTGTCCCGACCAACAGGATACAAATAGGAGTACAAACCTTGAAGAAAGAGGAATGAAAGGGACAAGAGACATGAGAAACGGACAGCAAGTCTGTATTGTGATCAAGCTGCCAACTTTATTTTTTTCTCAGGAGGGTTATATAGCAAAAAGGCAGGGGGGAGGAGAGGATGCTGGAATATCAGGTCTGGAGACATCCCTACCTGAAAGGAAGAGATAAGGACATGCTGAGGGTCTGTAAATATTTACAGGGGGAAATGCTAATTACTTCTGAGTCTTGGGGCTTGCTAAGTCTGTTGGCATTTCTTAACTCACAAGGGGAGATAAGGGTCCAGAACTTGCTCTACAGAGGTGAATATCTTACTTAATTTGTGACTAAGATGGTTTGACTATAACCAAAATGCAGGTCTTTGCTCCCAGCAAAAGAGTCCAAAGATTTGTACCTAATTTATTTTCTATTCTAACTTGTATTACCAACCCAATATTATCTTTTTAGACCTCAAAGCATTTTCTTATAAACAATTAAAACTTTTATGTCTCTCAACCTTATATACATAATACCTCTTTGTGCATTTCTTTTCTGAACTTGGTAACAAGGAAAGCTGTAACTATAACTACCTTATTTTCCACTCCATCAGAGACCTGAGAAGGGTATAATTCATATAAATATAAATCAAAATGTAAGAAAGATTCACTTTCTGAGAAAACAGGATGTACAGAGCAAATAAATTCCAAAGCTATAGAAATTACAGAAGTAGCTGGCTGCTTTGACAGTCACTCAAGGTTCCTCTGCAATTTGGGGGCATTATCTTTGCTCTACATACCTAGAATATCAGACAGACCTCTATGAAGCAGGAATTTTGGAGGACTGTTCTACCTTGTTTTGACAATGTTTGGTAGTAGCCACTTCCTTTTGTGTTTTGCTGGTCAAATTTGGACAGCACACTGCTTTCAACCTTATATACATAACAACCTCAAAGCTGCTAGCTGGATGCAGAATTTTGAGTTAAACTGTAATAGAGGCATTAGGAGAAGCTGGATCACCTGGGTTACTTGTCTACAGTGGTATCTAGTCCTTTGTTTCTGAAAACATACAAACTTTTAAAGGTAACATACATATATGCATTGAAACATGTATGGAATGTGTGGTGTGCACAAATCCCCTTAAGATGATATTTTTGTTCTGTGGTTGAATTGGCAAAAGGCATCTGTCAGTTTTAGAAGTCAGTTTGGACTGTATAATCAAACTAAATATAAATCACACTCCATGGTATATGAAAGGATGGTATATATTAATAAGTCACAAAGAGTCTACAGCCAACTGTTGATGGAGATTTCTGTCCTGCCTGGTTCCCTGCAATCATTAAGTCCCAAAGAAATCACACAGAAGGAGACTACATTAACTATAAACTGATTGGCCCATTAGCTCAGGTTTCTTGTTAACTCTTATTCCTTATATTAGCCCATTATTCTTGTCTATGATAGCCACGTGGCTCAGTAACTTTTTTAGTGAGGTAGTCACACCTTGCTTTTTCTGTGGCTGGGACAGGACTGCATCCTCTTCTCAGAATTCTCCTGTATTTATTGACTTGCCTCCACTTCCTGTCTGGTTGCCCCGCCTCTACTTCCTGCCTGGTTACTGGCCAATTAGCGTTTATTTAAAATATAATTGACAGAATACAGACCATGGTCCCACACCAGCCAACAAGATTTATCAAGCCTCAATCAGTCTCAGAACTGTTCCCATAGCAATCAGCATATACAACACCTGTCCTATAGTCTTTTATTGGATTTTCCCATCATGTATGCAGCCCAAATCCTCAGGAGATCTATCCTGATCAAATCTGCTCTTTAATTATTTTGAAGAGAACCATAAATTTTGTTTCCTGTGGAAACAAAGCTATAACCTCTCCCCCAATGCAATATGCTTTCTGACTTCCATTTTGAAGTTAAGGCATTCTTAAAAAATATATAATTTGAGTTAATTTAGCAGTTTCTATAACCCAATGTTCTCAGAAGCCATTGGTTTTTTGAATATCAGCATTTAAGAAATTCAAAGTCAACTAAGTAGCATATAGGATCCAGACACTCTGTGTATTTCTTTTTTTTTTTATGTGCCAAGTACTTTAATAAGAATTTTGCATACATTGATTAATTTCTCTATAAAAGCAAAAGTACAGTAGTTGCACCATTTTGTAGTCCCATTTTGTTTGTGTGGAGAACTAAGGCACTGTAGAGATCAGTTACTTGGGTCATGCCACAAGGCTGTAATAAATCATAGTATGCACTTAATCTCACAATAATTGCTGAAATATATTAGTCATTTTTTGTATCTGAGTTAATATTTGACATACACTACATTATGTGATCCCAATTAATACTCTGTGTATTTCCAATATTAACATGGCTTACTTTTTATATTACTTCATTTTTTTTCTTTAACGACTTTATTACTTGTAAACTATTTATTTTTTATGTGACTATCTATCCCCAATTTCTTTTCTTTCTTTAACATCTATGTACATTTTTAAACAACTATATCTATTCAGAGGTTTTCTCAGTCAAGACCTGACTTTACTAATTGCCTACAGAAGTGCACTTACAGAGTTCTCTGATGTGTGAATCAAACTTTTAACTGCTATGTGACCACTGTGCAGCTCTTGTGACTGGTTCTATACCCCTCAGTTCACTGAGGGCCTACCCTCATATCAATAGTACAGAGAAGGAGCCAAAATTACTACCCCAACTATGAAAATTTGCTGAGTCTGCAAGGCAAGCAATTTTACCTAGTAAACCAGCTGCTCAAGTATTCTGCTGCACAGCAGGGGCTTTTAAAAGAGCCATGCCTCTGTATGCTACAAGTAGTGGGCTCTTTGGATGTGCCCCATGTTAGGCACCAGATGTAACAAGTATTTCTGTCCTGACAGCTAACTCTCAAATAATGACACAGAAAATTCTTATTAATTATGAAAGGTTGATCTATAGCTTAGACTTGTTCCTAACTAGCTCTTATAGTGTAAATTAACCAAATTATATTAATCTACATTCTATTCCATGGTCTTACCTCTCTTACATGTTGTACTTCCAATTTTCTGTCTGTCTTTGTCCTTCTCTTCCTATTCCTGGAAATCCTGCCCATACATCATGCCTACTGACTCACCATTTGACTCTTTTCTAAACCTTTCATTACATTAATTTTGATTACCTTACTCCCACCCCTTCTTTTTATTACCATGACCAAATTTCCACTTAAAACTTTAACCTGAACTATCCTATCTATTCTACCATGTCATCTATGTTCTAATATCCCCTCTACTTATGCCTTTTACTTGTTCTGCCAAACCTTAGGCTTCCATGGATCTTGTCATACACTTTTCATTTTCTGTTTTCTTCCACTTCCTCATTTCACAAGCTGTACACTGCTCTCCATATTTGAACCTTATTGTCATCAACATTTACTCTTTCTATTTCTTTTTACAGACATTTTACTGTCTCTTCTCCTTAGTATGTCTTCCCCAATGACTTGTTTCTGGTTATTTGGCTTTTACATGAACTCAAGTTAAACTTATCCAAAGGAATTTATATCCTATTAAGGTGATACTTGTCCATCTGTTTGTTGCTGCTAAGAAATGGATCCAATTTACATGTCCATCTAGTGATGAATGAACAATGAATGTGTAGCATATAAACACAATGAAATATGACTTAGCTATAAATAAAAATGTAACCATGAACTTAGCCAGTAATTTGATAGAACAGGAAAAATTATACTGAGTAGGGTCACTCAGGAGCAATGAGACAAGCACCACATGTTCACTCTCAAATATGGATTCTAGCTTTGAGTTTGCATCAATTATTTTAGTAAACTAAGTTACTTAATGGATCAAAGATTGAATTAATATCCTAAAAGCTTTAATCTTTACTCTACTTGAGATGAAGTCATTAAAAGACTGCAATTTCTTGTTTATCAATAACCAGAATTTAGTGAAGTTTAATTGATTTACTAAAGAATAAAACTTTGTTCAATCTATTCATTGATTGTTTTTATAGAACATTTTCTCTTTATTGAGTTATTTATTAATTACAAATTATGTTTTCCTTCAAGGCATAAGGATATTAATGTCAGTGGCTACAGTAGGATGTATATGTAATATATATTACATTATATGTAATATATAATAATATATACATATGTATTATAGCTCTACATTGTCGTAGATTGCATATGCTATTTATATGTGTAGTCCATATTCAACATGTATGTAACATTAAATATAAAGCACATATAACATCCAATTAACAGAAATAATTGCATAATAAAAATCAATATAAAACTCAGGGGCTAGGATGGAAAGAGAACTCAGAGTGTAACATGACATGCTGCTTTTGCAAGAACCCAAATTCATTACCCAGCACCCAGATCAGTCTGATGGTTTTATCTTGTAACTCCAGTTTCAGGGGATCCAAAGCCCTCTTGTTACCACCTCTGTACCCACTGAACTCATATGGACATATTTCCACTCATGCACACATATACATAATTATTAAAAGTAAAATAAAATAATATACATACAAAGAAAATATTATTATATTTTTACAAAAGAATTATAATTAGTCAAAGAGCCACGAAATTCTTTCACTGAAAATAATGATGACATACGATTGTACTTGCATCAAAATCAATGTTAATAGCTATTTATGGAATTGTCATCTAAGAGTCAAATGAGTAAGAGTTACACCTACATGTCATTTTGTAAGTAAGCCTTTAAAACTTCAGAGATAAGGGCAGACTATAAAATTGGGGTCCCTTAGAGACTTTATATTGGCAATTACATGAGAAAGGTGTGTGTATGTGTGTGCAATGATAGAAAACCGTAATTTTATTTCCCACTCATTTTGTTTTACAAATGCTCACAGAGAACTAGGCATAATGATGTTTGGGTTCTTAATATCCCTAACCAACGTTAATGAAGTAGATAGTGTACAGAATGTAATATTGCAGATACTGAGGCAGAAAATTTTGTAAAATCTTTTCAGTAAGAACCGCAACAAAGTGTTTTCCCGAGTGTTTTATTTTGGCTTATTAAGATCTTTATTACTTATTGATGGATTATAGTTAATTGGGTTTTCTGATAAAGAATGTTTATATTGTTTAAAGACTTTAATGCATTTTTTCCCCTTTTCTGTATACAGCATTGTTGGAGGCGGGCCCACTTGTTTGTCCAAGCCATCCAGCTAGTTTAGCCCCGAAATAATCTCACAGAAACTGTATTAATTAAATCACTGCTTGGCCTATTAGCTCTAGTTTCTTATTGGCTAATTCTTACATCTTAATTTAAGCCATTTCTATTAATCTGTGTATTGCCAAGTGGCTGTGGCTTACCAGGTAAAATTCTAACTGGCGTCTGTCTCAGGTGGAGGATCCATGGCTTCTCCCTGACTCTGCTTTCTTCCTCCCAGAATTCAGTTCTGTCTTCCCTGCCTACCTAAGTTCTATTCTATCAACAAGACCAAAACAGTTTCTTTATTAACCAATGAAAGCAACATAAGACAGAAGGACCTCCTACACCATTTCCCTTTTTCTGTTTTAAAAAAAAAGGAAGGCCTTAACTTTAACATAGTAAAATTAAACATAACAAAACAGTTATCAAGCAAGAATTATAGTTACAATATTTATATCTACTTTATCTTTTATCATAACTAAGGAAAACAATAACTAAAACTATAAATTCTTCAACTCCATCAAAATTTCCACAAGGAAATAATATTACCTATGTAAACTGAAAGTACAGTATAAACAGCTTCCAAAACTCTAGAATTGACAGAGACATCTCGCTGCCTGGACAGTCACCCAAAGTTCTTCTGTACCATTGTGTCATCCATCTTCAGCCTGCAGGCCATAGTGTCCAGCAGACTTTTCCATGAAGCAGAAATTTCAAAGACAGTTCAACCTATATTGGCAGTTTTCAGTTACTTTCTTCTGTTCCTGCAGAATATCTCTCAGACTCTTTCATGAAGCAGGAACCCCTTAGTATCATCTCATCATTAGGTACATTCAACAGTCATTTCTCTGTGTGTACTGCATATCCAGTTCAGCAGTTTAGGCAAGAGCAGTTTCTTAACCAACTCCATAAGGAGCCTCTTTGATGCCCATCATCCTCTTGAAGTAGCTGGTGCTGCCAGGAAAAGATGTTGAAAAGTTCTAAATTCTTAAACATTTTAAATGCCATATTCTGAAGGGCTCTGAAAGATTTGAAGAATGCCTATCTAACTAAAATATATCTCTATACATCTAGAAAATCAAACTAACATGACTATAAGCTTGATTATTATAGATGATTATCTATTAACCCACATTTCTTAATTATACATTACATTTTTAAATGAGCTACAGAAACACAATACCTCAATCAAGGGAAGAAATATACATATAACAAAATTGACCTTAAATTTGTATCAATAAACCAAGATCCATACAAATGCAAATTATTAATATCTATATCATATTCCCGTTTAAATGTAAAAGAACATTTATAAACAATATTTGGGAAGATGGGCATAGTTTTTTCTCTCCAAGCTGTTTCCTGCTATCTGGGGGCACTGTTAATCAGGTCTTTCACGGTGTATCCTGTGTTGTAGGTTCATCTAAGTCAGCAGTTGAGCGAAGAAATTTTGGGGGCATGTCCTGGCAACCTTTCAGGAGGCCTTGGTCCATGAAACCATATTTGTCTAGAAGCAATCTACATGTTCTCATATTCTGTGAAAACAAAAGAAGAACCTCTTTTCCAAAGCCACTTATACTTAGACTCAAATTTGGAAGTCATGATACCTTTATAATATACATGCTGGCCTAGCTTAGCACCCCATACAATGAAATGTCTCTCTGTACTTAGCTCTTACACAGTCAAAAAATTCAAAGAAAATACAATATACATAATCTAGACTCTGTGTATTTTCAATTTTTATGTGGCTTATTTTTCTTTACTCCTCTTAATCTATGACTATCTGTACTCTGTCTTTTTATAGACTGTACCCTTTTTTTATTTAAAGCATTAACTTTATTTTGTGACTCTCTACACTCTTTTTCTTCTCTCTCCCAAGCCTGTGTACATTTATCTAACACAGTGACCCATTTAGAGGTCTTTTATGTCTGAATCTGTCCTATTGTGAATCTGTAATTCTTTATTGTACAGGAACACTTTTGTTTTGTGCTTTTAAAATGCTAAGTGCTTAAGAATCTAAGCTGCAACATTACTAAAGGTCAAATACAGTACTGCCTGTTTGACTGCTCAGTCTAAAACTTAAGCTGTGCTATTATATGATAAATATGGTAGTTCCTGCCTTCTTTCTGCACACAGCATGGCAAGTGAAACTTACATTTCCTGAAATTTACAGAATATAGTGAATACATATGACACATTTCATGAAGAAAAAGTAAATTCACATATTTTATCAATATGCACAATTAAATTTACAAAACCAAAAGTATTTCACACAGTTTCTTTTGTACTTTCTTGTAATTATTTGTCTTCAGAATAGATATTGTAAAAAAAAAAGTCTTGTTTATTTGATTTCTGGATAAGCAATGAGGTATCTCTTATGATAAGCATTAGTTTTAAAAAACATTTTCCTGCAGAAAATTCAATTTTCACAATTATGCAGGGAATATAAAATTGGAACTTGGATCCCACTTAAATATGTGAATTTTTTATTTATTCAGGTGAGATATGAACAGGTAAGTGAGATGCACTCATTTGAACTAATTTCTAAGTTCAGAAAATTTATAAACAGAATACATTATTGTGTTTGTAATGTTGCACTGCCAAGCATCCTTACTTTAATTTTCATCTAATGATGCTTGAAATGTCATCACTCTGAATGAATGTGGGTGAGAAATTAAATTTATTTGGGGATTGTTTTTTTTTTGGTGTGGTAAAGTTTTTGAGTGCTAGTTTGACGAATGCTTCTGAATTCATTAAATTGGTGAAATATTTATACTCTATCTCTGGATTTCTTTTTTCAGTTTGCTCTGTTTAGTGTCTTCTGGAAGCTCCAGAATGCAAGAATAAAAAGATTGATGTGGATGGGCAGAAAAATATTGCTGGTGATCTGTGGAATACTCTGTTAGAATCCTTGGATTGGGCCCATCATCTATTCTGTATATTTGTATTTTATTTCAGTGTGTTGCACTGAAGTAACTTGTGATGATGTAAAGGTGAAAAGCACTAACTCACTTAGCTCATAGATGAGAGATAACTTCGGTTCTGATAAAGTTTGTACGATATATAGAGGAGTCTTGAGTTTTCTCATCCTTGAATGATCAGGCAGACAACATAAACAAATACCATTAAAGAACCAGTAGTTTTGAGTGTTCACCTACATTTTCCTTAAAAGTTGATGACACTGAAGGACAACACCTTTGCTTTAAGAAGATAAGTTCAAAACATCATTTGAATTTCATATACAGTGCTATCTTCTTGGGATGTCCTTGACTCCTCTGGCTTCATCAATCCTTCTTCCTACTCTTTCATAGGATTCCCTGAGTTCTGCCTACTTTTTGGCTGTGAGTCTCTGTATCTGTTTCCATTAATAACCCTCCTAGTAATAGCAGACAAAAAGCCTGAACCAAGAGAGATGTGCAGTGGAGAGATTATGTCCCCAACACAACCACATAAGCTTTGACCTGTAATTTGTCCTGCCTACAAGACATACTGGGGTAAAAGTGCCACAGATATTATGGGAGTAGCTAACCAATGACAGGTCCAACGTGAGACCTATACAATGAGTGGGAGTCTACCACTGACACTGCCTGGAGGGTCAGGACGCAGAAGCTGGACAGCCCAGAGTCCTAGGTTAGTACCAAACATGACTGACAAAAAAAGTTAATTAAGTGATTCCTAATGACATTCTGTTATACTCATAGATTACTGCCTAGCTCAATAGTCAGGAGGCTTCACCCAACAACTAGTTGTTGGAAATTTAATGTCCAAGCATCTTTGTTGATAAAGGGCATTATGACATGAGGGTTCTGCCCTACTTTGTGGATTATCATTCCTATCATAGTAATGAATTTCATATCTAAGAAGGCTGGTTCTGATTGAAGGAGGATTTTTCTATCTCCTCTGCTATTTTACAACTTTGTCAAGGACCAGCCTTGACAAAATCGCCTCTTGCCAGGGTAGGGTTGTGGGAATTTTAGAAATATAAGTAAAGAAAAGGAAGATGCATTAAAAGAGAGAGAGAGAGAGACAGAAACCATAGAATAATACTGGGGAGGGGGAGTATTTCAGTGACTGAAATCCTAAAATCCACTCATGGTTATTTTTCCAAAGCTTTTATACCCAACATAAATGGGGATGTAAGATAAGAAAAGATTTTATTAACATGATACAAAGGATATCTCACACAGTAAATGGCTTTATCACTCTGAGATATCAAATCATTAGCATTCTGTTGTCTCGGTAGCTAAGGTGCTCTAGATAACTTATGCTGAAGACTGCCCCTCTGCAGGTGACCTCACAGTTACAAAAGAAGGAACAGAAGTACATTTGCATATCCTGACTACCTGTCAGGATGGCACGGAGCTATCTTAATTTCAAAAGACCCAAGCAATCACTTCCTGAGTTAGGACATGCAAACTCTCTGATGGCAGACAAGGAGGAAATGGACCTGCATTTTTTTTGGTCTCCACACAACATGATACCCTTTGGTGTGTCATGCACCAAGAATGTTCTCAATTGATGTAGCTCTCTTATTGGACTCACCAGTATTTCAAATTATGGGTCATATTCATTTACTTCATATATTATACAGTTTGTGTTATTGTGTTATAGCAACATGGAAGTCTCTAGGACACTCCTAGTATCTCCATTATATATAAAGAAACAAACAATGGATCAGTATTATAGGTGACTGGAAGGCTAAAAATGCAGTGATTTCATTTTCTTGCAACCAAAATTTAAATTGAGATTCCAATTGCAACATGTTTAATCACCACTATTCCTACAGAATATACACTGAAAGCTTGTACATTCACCTGGGATAATAGTGCAATTGTACCTGAATCACATATTTGTACTACTGAAGCACTAAGTAAATTGTCAGTGTGGTCTTTATATGGTCTGTTTTTGCTAATAAGGTAAGTGACAGCTGTCACTATTGATTGACAGTAACCTAATAACCCCTTCTTCCTTCCATGTCATTATCTGGTTATAAGAAGAGACAAGATGTGAATATAAAAGGATACCTAGAAAAGTTGAAGAAGCACACACCCTTAATCCCAGCATCCCATATGTCTACGTAGG
>PVIU01014956.1:0-50017 GCA_004026605.1 Ondatra zibethicus | reverse complement strand
TTCTTCTATCAGGTTCAGTGTGGTTAGATTTATGTTGAGGTCTTTAATCCATTTGGACTTGAGTTTTGTGCAGGGTGACAGATAAGGGTCTAATTTCATTCTCCTACACGTTGACATCCAGTTATTCCAGCACCATTTGTTGAAGATGCTTTCATTCTTCCATTGTATAATTTTAGCCCCTTTGTCAAATATGAGGTGTCAATGAAACGAAGAGCTGGTTCCTTGAGAAAATCAACAAAATCGACAAACCCCTATCCAAACTAATCAAATGGATGTTTATCTTTGTCATAAGGAGGAGCACAGAAAATTTGAAATAGAAAAGCAAACATTTAGAAGTAAAAAGAGAGTGGCATTCTGGTATTCAGGTATGGAAAAGCAGAGTAGTAACTGAAAGAAGACTAAAAGATGAGGGAGAAACAAAAATAGCAAAATAATATATAGCAGACATGTATTTTTGATCAATATGAGTCAGAACTTACTGAATGACTAGTGTATTTATTTTTTGACAGAAAATGTACCAATCTACAGCCATTCCATTTGTAGGTCCCAGATATGTTTATTAGTTTCAGAAAATTTATTAATAATACAGGCATCCATTTAATAAATGATCAAAGACCCACATTTTAAAAATGTTGATTAATGTGACTTCAAATAGAAAAAAATGTTATCACATATGTTGGTGTACCAAGAGTTCCACAATAACACAGAGTGGAGCAAAACAAAGATTATTTATTTGGGGATAAATTCACAGTAAGGGTAGTCATTTGCAGTCCTCTGTTTGTGCTGGAAACTGGAACCAAATCCTGCAGCAAAGAAGGCTGCATATGCTTTTCATCTGCATTTATAGTACATGAAACCACACCCAAAGTGAGCCAGTGTCTTGAACGCTATTAGCTGAAGGAACTCCCACAACACCTCTCCATTTTGTTTAAATTAGAAAGTTCTTAGCCAATACAAAACTATATACAATAAGGACAAATATCAAGTGCTGTCCAGGAAAAGAAGAGGGAATAACATACATAAAAATTAGAATTACAACCAGCATGAACAACATCATACAAGAACCATATGCTAAATGTTTCAGTAATTTTCCTATCAAGATATTTTAGTCTTATATTAAAAATGGCTTGACTAAATTGTGAAAGGAAAGTAACTATGACCATCTAATCTTCAATCCTATCAATGACCAAAGAATGGGGATAATATTACCCGACTAAGTAGGAAGTATGATCAGGCAAATTTCAAGAGGTGCAAAAAATAACAGAGACAACTGCTACCTGTCCAATTAACCAACTACTATTATATGTGTGTCAATAAGATCTTACTCTTCAGAGGATATTGGTCTGATTTCTTTGTATGTTGATTCTTTCTGGATAGCCATCTCTTCTTTCTTAAACATTTAGATGTCCAAAGTCTCTTGACTTTTCAAAGATGGGTATTTTCCTGCAAAGAAAAGAACAGAACCCTGCCCTTACCATTATGAGCCTTATAACCTTTGGGATTGTCATCTCTGTGAATGAGTTGTCATTTCTCTTTATCAAGAAGTTTTCCATTTTCATACTGAATCTTTATTAATTTTGATAGTATCCATTGCTTTTCTTCTCCTGTGGAAAAAAGAACAAAACCACTTCCTGAACATAGCACATCTCCTGCTTTCAAATCTGAAGTCAACACATCCTTGAAATACATTGGCTGATTAAATTCAGCAGTTTTTTCTATGTTCCAATATTTCTCTGTTTTCACTGTTCCTTTATCATTAGCATTAAGAAAATTCAAGGTTAATTAAGCATTACGCAATCTATTTCTGGGGGTATTTTTTATCCCTTTCTGTTTGTTTAATATATCCTTTATAGTTCAGTTTGATCTTTCTATAACTTCCTGACCTATAGGATTATGTGGTATACCTGTAATATGCTTTATATTATAATAAGAAAAAAACTGTTTCATTTACTTAGAGACAAATTCTGGACAGACATTGTTTGTCTTTATTTGTGCAGTATACCCATGAAGGCCATAACATTTAGTAAATGTGTAATTACAAAATCAGCCTTTTCCAAATGAAAAGCAGTTGCCCATTGAAAACCTGCATTTGTATAAATGGTGTAATGTACATATTTTAATTTCCCAAATTACACAAAGTAAAACACATCCAACTGGCAGATTTCAATTCTTTGAGTATCCTTTGTGCTATTTTCTCCCAGCAGTGAGGCTTGGTTATGCAAAGAACAAGTAGGGAATCTCCTTATAATCTCCTAAACCTGTTGCCATGTAATAGAAAAGTTCTTTTTTAATCCATTGCTATTGACATGATGTTTTTATGAAATTCTGAGGACTTAAGCCCATTTCTAATCAATAATTGATCAATTTCTCTATTATCTTATGGTAGAGTACCTGGCAGACCCATTTGGGATCATATGTGTGTTATGCATATGGGAAAAATTCTATTCCTGATTATATCTTGAACCTGAATAAATTGTGTGGGAGGTATAGTTTTCCTTAGTTATGATAAAAGATAAAGTGGATATAAATATTGTAACTGTAATTCTTGCTTGAAAACTGTTTTGTTGTATTTTACTATGTTAAAGCCTTCCTTTTTGTTTAAATACAAAAGGGGAAATGGTGTGAGAGGTCCTTCTGTCTATGTGTTGCTTTTATTGGTTAATTAGTAAAGAAACTGACTTGGCCTATAGCGTGGGAGGAGGAAGGCAGAGTTAGAAAAAAAGCCATGGAGCCAATGGAGATACATTCTGAGAACTTTATCCGGTAAGTCACAACCACTTGGCAATATACAGATTAATAGAGATGGGTTAAATTAATATAAGAATTAGCCAATAAGAAGCTATACCTAATGGGCCATTCAGCCATTTAATTGATACAGTTTTGTGTGATTGTTTTGGGTCTAAGCTAGCCAGGCAGCCAGGAACCAACAAGTGCCCTCCTCCAATAAATAAATAATGAAGTCAATCAATTCTGTTTCACAGGGTATAAATTCAGTAGTTTCCATATCTAAAATAACTCTTTCTGCATGCTGAGAATCAGTAACTATATTGGGAGGTTCTTGGAAATCCCTTAGAACCATGAGAATAGCATACAATTCTGACATTTGGTTAGAATTATAGGGTCGTTGTTCTACTTTAATTAAATCTTCTGATTTGTAACTGCCTTTCCTGATTTATTTACATCAGTATAGAATGTAGGGGCTCTAGTTATTGGTGTGTTACATACAATGAAAGGAAAGATCCAATTAGCTGTCTTTATAAATTTAATTCTATCACTTTTGGGATTAATTGTTATTAATCTCTCCCATTTTTTAGTACAGGTTCTTTTCTAGGGTTCATCATCTTCCCATAATTTGTTAATTTCGTTATTAGTAAAAGGTAGCTTAATTTCTGCTGGATCTTTTCCTACTAAATGACAAAGTCTCAGTTTTCCTTTTATAATTAATTAAGAAATCTTTTTATATAAAATTATATTTTTCTTAATTTATTTGGTAAAAAGATACATTCTAAGATAATATCTTCTTTCACTATTAGAATTCCTATAGGAATTCTATTTGGAAGGTAATATGACCAGAATGCAGTTAAAATTTGGATCCACATGATCCATATGGGCCTCCTGTAATTTCTCTTCAATCAAAGTCAATGCTTTCTCAGCTTCTGCTATTAATTTCTTGGAACTACTTAAGTCTTTGTCACCCTCTAAGGTTTTGTTTAAATAAATTATTTGATCAGGTTTTATCCCAGAAGTGGGTCATAGATTGTAAACGTGTCCGAGCAGTCTTTGGAAGTAGTTAAAAGTCTGCAATTGATCTCTACTAATTTGTGCTTTTGGTGTTCTAATTTTTGTAAACTTATTTTATAACCATAAAATTGATAGAATCACCTTTTTCTATTTTTTAGGAACAAATCATAAACCCCAAATATGCATTTTTTTTACTTCTTCAAACATTCTTTCTAAAGTATTTACTTTTGAATCAGATAGCAAAATGTCTTCCATGTAATGGTAAACTGTAGATTCAGGAAATTGCTTGTGTCTTATTTCCAATGACTGACTTAAAAACTTGGCACAGGGTGAAGCAGTTTAACAATCCCTGTAGGAGAACCCTCTATTTATATCATTTAGTAGGCTGAGAATTTTTACAAGTAGGCACTATGAAGGCAAATTGTTCTCTGTCTTTTTCTTCCAAAGGAATAGTAATGAAACAATTTTTTAAATCAATAATGATAAGAGGCCATCTTTTAGGCAATATGGAAGGCAAAGGAATTCTAGAATGTAAAGGGCCCATTGGTTTAATCATTTTATTAACAACTCTTAGGTCTGTCACCATTCTCTCTTTTACAGATTTCTTTTTAACAACAAGTACAGGAGAATTCCAAGGGCTAGTTGATTTTTCAATATGCTGAGCATTCTTCACCAGCTCTTGTAATGCCTGAAGCTTTATTGTTAAAGACCAGTGTTTAACCTATATAGGTTTATTAGTTAACCATTTTAAAGGTAGGGCTATTGGTACCTCTGAAAGTTTTCTAGTTGTTTTGTGCTTTGTACAGCCTGAATTGCCGGTAATTATTTTTTATAGTACCTTAATATACTTCCCTGAAGCATAGGTTGGTTTAGGTTCCATTTCTGAGACTGCAGGAATGTTAATTTGGGTATTTAATTGCTGCAACAGACCACGACCCCCTAGATTCATTGCT
This sequence comes from Ondatra zibethicus, assembly GCA_004026605.1. Classification (NCBI taxonomy): domain Eukaryota; kingdom Metazoa; phylum Chordata; class Mammalia; order Rodentia; family Cricetidae; genus Ondatra; species Ondatra zibethicus. The sequence continues at coordinate 45,323 of PVIU01014956.1, read as the reverse complement.
ATTTTAGCCAAATATGGCCTCGACCTTCCCCTCTGTCCTTTTGGCCCTAGGCATTTAACCCATCTCATACTTTGTTTTGTTTGTGACAGAGTTCCAATTCCTAGGAATTGAACATATGCCTCCTGAAGAGGTCAATTTGGGTGCCAAGATTTTGGAGTAATTATAATGACATCCACATCCATGACCAATAATCCTTCAATTACAATATTATTTATTTGTGCTTTCAGCTTTGGTCTTTGATCATTTAAAGAAGCCAGCCAAAATAAAATTTCCTATTTTCTATTGGAATTTTTGATTCACCCTTAATGTTTATTCTATCATCCAGAGCAGTATGGTTATTTTTTTATAATAGTCACTGAATTTTTTAATTTTACTGGGGAGAAATACCCTCCACAGTAACTGGGAATGGCTGAACCACATTTAATCTGGGACCTTTGAGAGGCTCCCCAAGGAGTTTCCCAGTGGGAACTGGTTGCTTTGTTTGTCTCTTGTTGATCTACATTCATTTTGGCCTCTGCTGCATCTTCTACATAATCCAGAAGATTGAGATCTTCCATTTTTGTTATTCCCAAAAGAAATATAATTTCTAGGAATGCCTGTCTACACTCCCTTCTCAGATGTCCTATTCTACCACAATTATTTTGATGTTTCTTCATACCTTTTAGTAATTGCTTCTTCTACCCAAGCCTACGTTTTATAGTCAAATGCCTCAACATTGGCTGTATGCAGGATGCATTCGTCCATTGGTGCTGATCTGACCTTTAAAGACTCAAGTATCTTGCATTCTAAGATGATATTTTCAAAAGCAAGATAATCAATTAGTACTCACCTAGCTTTTGGATCTTTTAACCAAATTTGTACACCTTTAGTTCACATTCGTAAAAAGTCACTAAAGGGTTCTCTTGGACCTTGTGTGACTTTAGTCACACAATCCCTGATTCTTGAATCCTGTTCCAAATATTCAAGGTGTCTATATGGCATAGTGACAAGATATGTTCATTGTAAATAGCTTAACTCTGGATAAACTTAATGGTCCTTAGCAAGAATTTGATCTTGGGAAGGGTAAAATATGTTGACTCTTCCTTGATGTTCCTTGCCTTTAGCCACCTCTCTCCAATAGTACTTCCATTGTAACTGTTGCCCATCTTCAAGCACTAGTGAGACTAATTGAAGCCAATAATGTGGAATAATGCTGTTGCTTGAAGCCAGTGTGTTTACCAACTACCGAACAAATGGTGAAGGCATGCCATAAGATACTACAGATTGCTTAATATCTTTTAGTATTTTATACCTATAGGTTCCCATTTGAAGTCTGTATGTCTGTTTGTGTATTGAGTATTTGCTGGCTTTTCAGAGATAATAACAAAATAACTAGCAAAAACTTTGGGGAAGTCATCCTTAACTCTGAAAGTTACCGGCAATGCTAGATTCTTTGCCTGTACCTCCTCTCCTTGATTATCAGTTCTGATAAGTTCCTCAATTGATTTAAATATTTTCATCACTGTCTTTTGTAAACCTATTGATTTGTGAATATTTCTAATGATTTCATAAAATCAATTAATTTCTGGTTCTCATTCTGCACATGTGATTTCAAGGTTCTAAATTTTTCCATTAATGATATCTTCTCATCCTTAGAGATTATTTGGATGGCATGTAGTTTGGCTTCCTGGAGGGATGTCCTATCTGCTCACTTATCATAACATTTTAACAGATTTTGATTGTCAATTTCAACAGTATGAATATTTTCAGATAATCTTTCAGTACCATTTTGTAAGATTCCATAACCCATTGATATGGATTGAGTTTTGCTTGTCAAATTAAGATAATCATTTTCAATAGTGTGAATCCACTCAACTAACATATTATAAGACTGGAAAGACTGTATCATTCCTAAAAGTTTATGATTCTTGACTCTATTATCAAATCATTTCTTCAAGAATATAATACGAAGAACAAAACTAATAGCCACCATGGCCACAAAAATATATGTACCAGGTAGGTCATATAGCTCTTGCAGAAATCCATCCATAGTAGAAACAAAAAGGTTGTTAAATTCCTGGATGATCATATTATGTGCAATTATCTTGGGTCTGGGTTAAAATTTTCAAATTCATTTATTAATCAAATTAACTTACCTGTGATATAATGTTCAGAAAATGGTTTTAGGTATAATAATCTTGATCCATCAGCAGGTGTCACAGATGATACAGCAAGGCATGTCCTAACCTTTCGGGTCTGGGTGGCTATGAACAAAAGATCTCTCTTTGTTTACAAAATAGCACCTACCATCCACATAATCCCTAAAAATGCTTAAGAAAAAAGTAGGGCTTCTAAACCCACAAAAACAGGAAGCAACCGGAACTTCTTGGTAGCTGCATTATTTTTTTCAGATAGGCTTGCTTTGTTAGCAGTGTGCAGAGGCATTGACTCCTTTAAGAGAATAATTCCTGACTCAGCATTAGCAGCAAAACCTGTGCAGCTTCTTTAAGGGAAGGCAGCATGAACAGCTCTGACTCTTCTGGGAGTCTGCATTTTAATGATGTTTGTGAGCTGCATGCAACTAGTTGCCTAATGACAACATAGACCCACTGCATCTTTGGAGCTGAGGTAGTGACCATGGCTCATAGAGCTGGTGGTTAATGTACCTCCACCATGCTGGGCTGGGTGGAGCCAACAGTCAGGGCGATTGAGTTGACCCTAGTCATGCCTGCTTAGCATTTAAAAAAATAAAAAGGCTTTCCTTTTAATTTTATTTTTATTTATTGAGGTCTAGGTGGCCAGAAACAAGAGAGCAAGTTTCCTACGACACTCTAGTTTTTGTTAACCTAAACCAAGAACAATTGCATCCCATGTTTTATAAGTACATGCATAATGATTTCTTAATTATAATTGACAGAAAAAGAGAACAGATCTCATTTATTTTCAAGGTATCTTCCTTTGCTATATGAAGCTAAGAGAGCTGTTTACACCCAATATAGAGAGTTTTGAATATTTTTTAAAAGTAAATTTAGGCTTCATTGATCTTACCTTCCAACACATAAGGGAATTTTAGGTACATATTAAGTTTAATGTTTTATTGAATCTTATTTATGTAAATAGCCCAATGACATAAAAATATTAAGTGTAGGAGTCAATGCCTATCATAAAATCCTCTGCAACCACGGAACAGTGGCAATCAAGTTTCCAAATTCTTTGAAACATAGAATGTAAAGTTTGACTCTTTTAACCTAGGTAAGGCATTTAGACTCTTCCTTTGTAATAGTGAGATAGTGACAAAATGGTTAAGTACGAGTTCACTTAATTTTCCATGTGAAACATACATTTAACATCATTGGCGAAAACAGCTCCATTAAATGAATAGCTTTTCTCCTATTTTCAAAGATCTTATTTTCCTATAATGAACTTGTAAAAATATATTCATGCTTCTGAGTTGTTATATATTAAGGATCAACTCATTTAGTCTTCCATAGATAAATATACACAGAAACCATGTTTTATTTAAGACATTCTTGTGAAGTGTGAAACATGGTTAACTAAGAATATTTTACAACCCAGTTTCAAAAGGTCATCTTTCTAATTTAATTTCTTAGAATATGTAAAATTTGACAGTGCCATTATTTAGTGAAAATGTTGTTTCAACACACTGAACAAATTAACAAATGCTCTGATACGTATCCCATTGAAGCATTGATTTTCCCTGTAGAAATCACGGAGTTAGAATCTGTATAATGTCATGCAATTTCACAGCTCAGGTTTTCAAAGAGATTTTAATCCCATTGAAAGCAGTATCCTAATATATTGTATTTATGTTCAACCTCTTCTTACTCCAAACTCTTCTCTACCTTTGTGTATGTCCTTTCAAGAAATTGATCACTTTGGTCACAAAATACTGAATATAATCATCTAACATCAATGATCTGACCAGCTGCTTACTGCGAGGCCGTATGTTTCTTATTACTGAACTTTGCAGTACAGAGCACAAGAACCAGGCAAGGTCATTCTGGAAATATAATTAAGTGGCAGAAAACAATTTCCCCATGCAAGACTGACAATGCCTGCAACCTTTGCTTCAACAAGTTTAAATAATTATTTCTGCTTTATTAATGACAACTTTATTCTTGATCTAACATGATAAATAAGATTTCCTTTAAAAAACTCCATCATGAAATTACCTGCACTTTTACAAACCATTTGGTCTTGAATGACTTTCCACTTCTCTACTTCCACAATACTGTGTAACCAATACATAATTCCATTATTGTAGGCCCATATTTCTATATGGTGTGGTAGCCAGGCTCTGAAAACATTGGCCCCACTTGAGGTGGTCACATAGCCCTGCAGACAGGCTGTCACTGCCCTTACAAAAGGTCAGGATGTTGTTGCTCCTTTCTTTGTAATTTGAAGGATGCCTGATAGAGATGCTAATTCAAACCTATGTGACAACTAGCATACACAGCAGACAGGTGGATGCAGACATGACAAAACGTCATCCGCCTAGTTACCTAGGAGACAGAATGCTGGTGTATTTCCCACTCAGTTTATGTTTTGGTATAAAAGCTGTTTGGAGAATAAACGAGAGGAATTCTTCAGGATGTGAACTCAGGACTTCATGAGGGACCACTGAGAATCTCCCTCCCGATAAAGCCATATGAATTGTGTCTTTATTCCTGCACCTCCACGCCGGTCCAGAGAGAATTTATGTTGGAGTCTGGTCGAGAGAAATAATTTATAGTCTAGGCTATCACTGGACCCCAACATAATGGCACCTGCAACGTGGGACTGACCACTAAACTCCAAGAAATGCCGATGAAGGGGCCAGAAGTACAGCGGAGAATGTGAGGCTGATCCATGAACTCAAAAAAACAAGGAAGAAGTGACCAGACATGAGGAACCCGAGAGAAAACAATCAGTGGATATGTGAGTATTGAGCACTCGGAAATAGAGATCAGAATTTAAAGAAATGTACAAAAGCGGGACAAAATTTAAATTGGGACTAAAAATGTGTAAGAAAGTATTCAGTTATATAGGTTGGTAGCTAAAGGGAGTGAGAGTGGAGCAGAAACAATGGCAGAGTTATTGAGAATCTGTAAGCATTACAGATGCAGAATTGCAACTTTTATTGCTTGCTAAACAGGTAGGAAAAATGAAGGAAAGAGGCGCCACGTGCACACAGTAGCCAGCGAATCTAACCCACCTGCAGGTAAAAGCCAAGCAGGAGCAAGAGTATATTTAGAGAGAAAATTTAACCACACACAGTCTATAGAACAGAAAAGAGGATTCAGAAATTCTCCTAATTTTATGATTTACAAGTTAAAATTAAAAAGTTAGTTAAAAATCCACCCTCCAGAGCTCGGGAAGGCAGTCTAGCAGAGCCTGTGTCCTACCCCCTGCCATGTGGTGCAGCTTCAACTGGAAGCTGAAAGGCAGATTTGCAAATAAGGTAGCCTCAGAGAGATGCAGCTTCAGACAATTAAAAATAAATAAGCAGGTTAAAATGTTTCTTTTCCATTTCACAATTTTGCTTCTTTGTCAAAAATCTGCTGTTTGTAGGCATGTGAATCCATATCCAAGGTGGATTGATTTCATTAATGTGGCTCTGTAATGAAGTTTAAAGTCAGAGATTGTGATGCATTCAGAAGTTCCTTGATTGTACAGGATTTTAAGATTGTTTAGGCTATTCTGAGTTTTTGTCTTTTCTCATAAAGTTGAGGATTGTTCTTTTGAAATCTGTGAAGAATTTTGTTATAATTTTAATGGGCATTTGCATTAAATCTTAGATTGCTTTCAATAAGATTGTTGATTTTGCTATGTTGGTACTATCTTTCTATTTTCTGATGGCTTAAGTTTCGTTCTTGAAAGATTTAACGTTCTTATACAGATTTTTCAATTTGTGTGATTGGAGTTACTCAAAGACATTTTATGGTATTTGCGGCTGTCTCATTTATCATGTGTGTAGAAGAGATGCATTTGGGTTGTTTTCAGATTCTGTGTATGATAAAGTAATTCTGCTGTGAACATAGTTGAGCACGTGTCCTTATGGTATGGTTGAGCATCTTTTGTATATAGGCCCAAAAGGGGTATTGCTAAATTTTAAAGTAGTTTTTTGCCTAATTTTCTGAGAAGTTGCCATATTATGATTCAAAGCGGCTGTGCCAGTTTGCACTTCTACCAACAGTTGGAGGAGTTTTCTTTTTTACCCCATATTCTCTTAAGCATGAGTTGTGAGCAGTATTTTTAATCTTGGTCATTTTTACAGGCATAAGATGGAATCTCAGAGTTGTTTTGATTTACATTTCTCCAATGGTTAAGGAAGTCATATTTGAGCAATTTTTGAATGTCTTTCAGTCATTTCAAGTTCATCTATTGAGAGTTTTCAGTTTAGGTCTGTAACATATAGTTTTATTGGATTATTTGTTCTTATGATGACTAATTTCTGGAGTTCCTATGTTTTGGGAGTAGATTGGTGATTGGTGAGGATATTTTCCAATTTTGTAGGCTGATATTGTATCTTGTTGATTATGTCCTTTGCTATACAGAAGCTTCTTAGTTCAAGAAATCTGATTTATTAATTGTTTCTCTCAATGTCTGTGCCACTGAGGGTGTGTTTGAAATTTACCAATACATTCAAATATACTTCTAATTGTTCTTCTATGAGGTTGAGTATTGTTGGTTTTATGTTGAGGTCTTTGATTCATTTGGATTTCAGTTTTATGCATAGAGATAAATATGGATCTGTTTCCATTCTTCTACATGTTGATGCCTAATTAGGCTAGGATCATTAGTTAAATATGCTGTTCTTTTCCATTTTCTTATCAGCTAGGCAGACTTGCAACTTAAGAGGAGGATAGTTTACAAACTTTTAATTAGATATACAATAGTTAAAGCCTTAGTTGTAATATTCTTATGGGAGATATTGAGCTACCAAATAAAAGGAGCAATGAGTCAATTTCCAATAGAGAGCTTATAGAAGCCTATAGAGCTTATAGAAGCTTCCAGACAGGTATGCAAGCAGGTAAAGTATAGATCAACAGATAAAGTATATAATAATTAACAAGTACAGTATATTAATTATGATTCAGCTATAGCAAGTATGTATGAAGTACCAAACTTATTTTACAGCAGTTTTATAAAAACAAAATCCTTTTTGTAACTATATATTCTCATTTTTTGCCAGTTAAGATATTAAACTTTTAATTTAAAGCAGTAGCTTATCTAATACGAAAGAGCAAGATGGAATCTAGGAGATAGTTTAGCAGAGAATTGAATATGATCAATGTTTCTTATACTAAGCAATAGATAATTAATAATTTTAAGATAATGATTCTTGGACAATTGTATTTGCTCAATTCAAAGGCCAGAGTAATAACTTTTCCCAGATGATCATTACTGCAACTTGCACAACTGTATTTTGTTAATATTATAGCTAAAGCTCCCTTAAAGGATGTTATGCTAAATTTTGCAACTGGCTCTTCCAACGGAAGAACTGCATATATGGTAAATAATAAAAAGAAAGTGTGGAGCATGATATGGCTCCTTGAAAACAACTTAAGAGGATGAAAGTTGCAGACAGATCTGGCATAAGGTGACCTTTGCTAAGGCAAGATGGAAAAGCCCTTTCAATGAACATTATATATATTATACATATATATATAATAATGAGTATTATTATTATAAAAAGACCCAACCTATATATTTGGGGTCAATGATGTGTTTATGTTCTTTTTTCACAGAAAGAAAATAAGGCTGGATGAGATGACTGCATGTACAGTAAAGGAGTGGCAGACCTGATGACATCATAGCTGCAAACACCCCCATAGAGGAGTTGGAGAAAGGAGTGGGAGAAGAGTCCATGGTCCAGTCTTCCCTGCCTGTACAGAGAGGAGTGCCTGATCACAGGACCTGCTACCACCACTCTACACTGCATGATGCCATACTGCCCTGAGGAACAGATGCTGAGCTGCTTCCAGATACCTGGGAGACACACAGACCCAGAGGCCCTACTGAGATGACCTGGCCACATAGAATATAATTTTCTCCAGATTGAATCCTGTTTCCTTTGGAGCTGGGGTGCAGACTGAACATTTGACTGTTTTAATCTTTGGACACAGAACTCATTTTGATTAAAATATAGAACCTGAGAACTAAGACCTAAGCTTTCCCTTCAGGGAAAGAAAGACACAAAATAATAAATGACTAAAACCCCTCTTCACTTAAGAAGGGGGCAGACTAAGGGCTTAACTGCTTTTCAGAGACTGGAACTGATATTTGATAACAGCAATATCACTACTCTTACCCATCAGAAAAGCTTTTCTTGTCTTTTATTTAATGTGGACTTGAGAAAATTGCAATATGTTTAATTGTTGATTCATTTTTGTGGTATTAACCTAATAATGATGATATTTACAACTGCCTATAAGATGATGAGAAAAATTTTGGTATTGACCAATGATGCTAAAATGTCGGTACTGACCGACAAAATATGAAATTATGATACAGAAAAAGATAATTGAAGATTCGGCATTGACCGATGATGCAAAAAATTTATGATTTTGACTTGTTGTTATTGGCAATTACTGAAAAGAGGTTGTGACACTGTAAATGTTGGGAGTTATTGCATATATTAAGAATTTTAGGTTTTGTTACAATGTAAAAGATTTAAGAGCTGCACTAAACTAGCTGAAGAAACATTCTCAACTAAGGCAATTCTCTTCTCCTTTAAATAGGAGACTATAGCCTTTGGGAGCATGATTATCCATAAAGCACTATAATTTATCCTGATAAAAAGGTATGGCTATGAGCCACAGGGCCCAAAAGTATATTTCTCTCCACTAATCTCTTTTCTTAACAGAGATCAGCAGTCAATGATGGGGTTTGAATCTTCTTCTCCCCAGATGCCTAAGACAGGAGCTTGCATATATGAATGCCTGTTCCAAAGATGGGAAAATTTGAGTAAATGAAGATGACTTTGCCCAAGCCAGGCGTGATCTGTCTGTCCTGTTGCAGAAGCACAGGTTTTATTAAAATTAATAAGAGAGAGTAGATTGTAGGCCCATATCTATATGGTGTGGCAGCCAGGCTTTGAAGCCACATGCCCCACCTGAGGTGGTCATGTAGCCCTGCAGACAGGCTGTCACTGCCCTAACAAAAGGTCAGGATGTTGTTGCTCCTTTCTTTGTAATTTGGAGGATGCCTGATAGAGATGCTAATTCAAACCTACGTGACAACTAGCATACACAGCAGACAGGTGGATGCAGACATGACAAAACGCCATCCACCTGGTTACCTAGGAGACAAAATGCTGGTGTATTTCCTGCTCAGTTTATGTTTTGGTATAAAATTTGCTTGGAGAATAAATGAGAGGAATTCTTTCAGATGTGAAATCAGGACTTCATGAAAGACCACTGATAATCTCCTTCCCGATAAAGCCATGTGAGTTGTGTCTTTAGTACCAAATCTCCATGCTGGTCCAGAGGGAGTTTATGTTGGGGTCTGGTCGAGAGAAAGAATTTATGGTCTGGGCTAGCACTGGACCCCGACACATTATAATCTCAACTACTAAAATTTTATTAAGTTTAGTACATTCCTGATGGAATACATGATAGGCATTGAATTTATCTAGGCACTATGGCTGGAAAATATTTCTACCCCCTCAGGCATCTTCTTCCATCCATGATAAGCCACACTGTGAATTGGACCAACTTTGTGAAACCCTGTATTATCTGATCTACTCTAGCCTGACAGTCAATGGGCTGGTGTTTCTTTGTGTGGGAAACCTATCCTTCATATTAGCCTCTTCTATTCCCCCAGTATTCCATGCTCCATGTTAATAACAACTAAGTACTAATTATGAGTGAGGTTTCTAGAAGAGAAAAGGAGAAGTAGGTGAAGTAAAAATGTTGAATAAGAATGCAAATTTTTGAGATGTTCTTTTCTAAAAAGAACATTCGAAAAGAGTGCACACAGATTTCTGTCATTTCCTTGTTATTAGAATCTGAAAAGAGGCAAGTCAGAAAATGGCACCATGTTTATCTTTTCCTTACATAACAATCTCAAAACTAAGTTTCTTGTGGAAAGGAATATTGTCCTGTCAGACTCAATATAAATACTGGTCTCAAGTCCAATTAAATATGTGGCCTTGAGCCTGAATACTAGTTATTAATATCTCAAAATTAGCTCAGTAATTCAGTGTGTAGCCATCATTGGTAGCCAGCAATATAAAGAGAAATGAGGGGGTAATAATAAGAACATTAATTTTATGATTTATTTAGCAGTGAGAGAGACAGGGGTGTGTTCAGAAATAGATATAAGACTTCAAACACCTTGGCATTTTATATTGCAAAGGAGAATGTTGATTTTGTTACTAATCTTAGTTCTGGAGTGGGCTGCCCAATGTGCATTCATTTAAAATGAAGTAGTGATTTAGGAATGGCTTATGAAGTTTAAAAGAAGATAGAATTGCCCTTTTAAAAATCTGCTTTAAGAGTATTTGCCTCAGTCATTCACAATAACACATCAAAATCACATAGGCAGCCCACTTCCTTATATGTCCTATTGTTAAACAGTTAAGTTCTGAAGAGATTGATTAGTATAAGATGAAATTAAGTTAAGCACATGGCACAAGTTAATCCTAGTGCTTCAGATGCTGGGACAGGGGATCATTTTGAGTTCAAAATTATGAATATGCAGCAAATCAATGTGCCACAAAATAATAACAAAATTCAAATAATGAGATGAGTTGATTGCAGGTAATTTTGTTCGATTGAGATAAAGATTTAGAGCAAATATCATAATCTAAATGTCATAAATAACAACAATTTCTCAAAATAATCAGTGGCCTTTTTTTCTAAATATGAAAAATGTAAGAATTTCAGAAACTCTGCTATTGTGTACTCAGAGACTTTTGTTCCTCAGTTTGGAGGAACCAGAGAATTCATTAAGGAAGAATAGGCATTGCAAACTCCTTCTCCATGTAGGACCGAATTTCAAGCACAATGGACATTGATGTCATGGCTTGTCAACCACCGGGTAAAGTATTCTAAAAAATTTATACAGAGATCTTAATGTTCCTCTCTGAAGTTCAAGGAAATAATCCCTGTTAAAAATATTACACACAAAATATTTACCATGGGAAAAAAGGGTATGTCATGGAAAACTTCAAAAGAGTTGTTGACTATGCCAATAGTGCATAAGTAATAAATAAAATACCACTGAATTGATACACTAGATTTTATGGTGGTTGCTTGGATGATGCTCCAAAAGCACAAAGACCAAAGAAGGGTATGCTTCAGTTACCTCTGAACTTTTTCCTCTTTATTATTATCTCAAACTCAAACGTTGACAGTACTTCTATTGTTTTACTCAATTCTAGGTTTGTGATAAGTGAGAAATGATAACAAAGAGATAAGATGTGCTAAGATGTGCAGAGAATAGTGCCACACTCACATTATTGACTTGATTGAAGTAAGTTGATATTTGCATGGAAATTTGAACTACATATAGAAGACTCTAATATCCCCCCAAAACCAAATTCTCAAAACCACCTATGTGCTAACAAAAATTAAAATACACTCTCTGAATAGTAGTAAACAAGTGAGACTTGAATTTGTTTCACATAGTGTTGAAGGTGAATCATGTCTTAATGATAATTTCAACAGCAAGGATATGTGATTAGCAGTGTGTGATGCTCATAATAAGTATACAGGGGCCTTACATGATTGTCCATTTGGTTTAACACCTATTTTACAAATATAATTTTGCTTGAACATAGCTATGTCTCTTGTTTTATGCAATATCCACAACTGTTTTTATGATACAAAAATTGAGTTGATGGTAATAATAGAGAACTCTATAATTTACAAGACTAATATTTAACAGAAATAGTTATCTATCCCTAATATAGTAGATAAAAATAAAGGTTAGTGTCCTGGATTCCTTATTTTTGTTAGTAACTTTGAACAAATTTGTTCCTCTTCCTTAGGATGTTTAAGAACTACCTATACAATATAGTTTGAGTTTGCTTGAAACTTGTATTTGAGTTTTTTGTAAGATAATTTCTAAAAAATTTGCAAAATTTATTTTAATGGTACAATACATATACTTCTATTTAAATATTACACATTCCTTAATCATCAACATATTTACACCAGTGAGAGCTAAATTTACAAAATTTATTTTAGAGGTACAATGCACACACTTCCATTTAAATATTATATATTCCTTAATCATCATATTTATCCCAGTAAGATTTATTATTTAGTCAAAATGGCCATCTCTCACTGCTGTAAAAATTATCTACATGATCAGTCCAGAATATCAAATTTCACATTCTATTAATTGCATTCTTTTTTCAAAATGCATATTTATGTTTTACAACTATTTTTAATTGATTAGATAATTTGCATTACTTTTCTTGGTAACCAGCAGAACTGAACCACATAGTTGTTAATATAAATATTTCCTGTTAACTCTACATTATTTATAAAAAATATCACCAAATCTATCATAAACTACAAGTTACAGTGTTAGGAAATTCACTTTAGGATTTTCTCTTACTTTTGCCAGTGCTGGTGTTGGTGGAAGAAATATATCTGTTGCTAGTTTTACTCTTTTGATAGGATCATATTCATTTGCTGGGCTGATTAAGATGACAGAAGTTAATGGCACAGGTCTGTCCAGGCTTTGCTTTCCATTGGGCCCATTTGCTATGCACTTCCTTACTGACAAGGGAAGAGCATTTGGCAATGACACAGTAAATAGCAAGGCTTTAGCATTGCCAAGGGACTGTGTGAGTGCTTAATGAGCCATTTCATTTGGTTAATGTCTTACTCTTTGCTCTGTGATGTTCGGTCAATGGGCAAATTGCAACTATAAAGTCTAAGGCTGCAACATATATCTCTGGAAATGAAGTCTGGGTTTTTGTCTTTGTTGTCTTATTTTGGATAACATTTTCTCTTGCCAATTTTTAGGAGACAATTCTATCAGGGTGGCAAACACTGTCTTTTGTAATGGCTTATTTGAATATTACTACTACTAAAATACTTTTGTGTTGTATCTTTCTCTTGGACTCCACTTCCAGTTGTAACTTATTCCCTTTGGAAATGATAACAATTGTTTGTAGGTTACAAATGTCAACTCAGTGACAATAATCATGTGTATTGTGTGTCAATAATAATATTAATAATTTAGCAATATAAAAGATAAAATAAATATCTCAGAATATGAAAAGAAATAAACTGGTTAAAAAAGGAGAGTTAAATAACCCTATCCAATATCTGACTGCAATTATATGTTTGTATGATTCATCTTTAATATGCATAAAACAACAGTCTTCAGCTCTGATGTCTCTTATCATTCTCATCACCTATGGGGGTTATGACATTCATTCTGCAAAGTCATGATGGCACAATGAAAATAAGGTACTTCAGTGTTGGACTCCTTGTGCTTATGCTATTTTATACCAATTATCGTAGTGAACTTTAAGGTATCTTTGTTACTGAGAATAGAAACCAATTTTAAAATATACTTTAAATATACAGGAAATAGACAGGAAAAATATTATTTCATTTTTGAAAACTACTATTTTAATGTATTAAAGCATAAAAGTCAATGATTGGATTAATGCTGTTGGAAGAATATTTTAATGTAGATCATTAAAGAAAAATACAAACCAATTCATTAGAACATACATGTATATATATTGTGTGATACATACGTGATGTGGGATGCCCCTCTATATGCTGTGAATATCATTGGTTAATAAAGGAACTACTTTGGGCCTATAGCAGAGCTATAGGAGGGTCAGACAGAAGCCAAGGAGCAGCCGCCAGAGACAGATGTGCTGCAGCCTTGCTGGTAGGCCAAGAGTCTTGTGGTAAAATATAAAACTGGATGTGGATTAAGTTAGGATGTAAGAGTTAGCCAATAAGATGCTAGAGCTAATGGGCCGCACAGTGATTTAACTAATACAGTTTCCATGCGATCAGTTCTGGGTGGCTAGGATGAACAAGCAGCCCCCTGAAACACAAAAGAGTATATATATATATATATATGTGTGTGTGTGTGTGTGTGTGTGTGTGTGTGTGTGTGTGTATATATATATATATATATATATATATATATATATATATATGTGGCTGAGCCATCTCTCCAGGCTTTTAAATGATATAGTGCTACTGTATTTACAGGTAAAGTGTGATATTTGGATGTAACTATACATTGTACAATGATATGTTCAGGATATTTAGGTTATTAAGATCTCAAACATTTGCATTTTTTTGTACTGAGAACATCCAAAATATTACTTATAAGTGTATTTTTGTACCCGCAATCTCAGGACACAGGACAAAATCAGTGGATTGTCATGAGCTTGAATATAGAATGAACTGTAGAATGAAGTTCATATCAAAGTATGCATGAAAAAGTCCATTTTCTAGTTCTGTTGACACTACATTTTAAACCGGAATCACCATTTACTGTATAAGAGAACTTGAATATTTACATTTTTAAAGAACATTGTCTTCCTCCCTCTCATTACCAATAAAAATGACTTACAAATTCTCCTAAGATATATGTGCATTTTGGTATACTGGTGATCATAATGATATTTTTTCCCTCTAGCATTCCAATTGGTCCTTATATATATTTTTCATGGTATTGTTTTTGCATAAAATATAGGTGATATATGTTGAAACTGTATATGATTTATATTTTAAGTTGAATTAAAGTAGTAATTTTATTCTTCAATATTATTATACAACTTGGATTGAGATTATATAAAATAATTTTCAATTTCTAGTTCTTTTAAGCGTTATTCAAGAATCAGATATTGCATTCGCTCATTTTCTTTTTTCTGTGACAAAAGAAAGACTGATAAGGGAGAACACAAAAAAGGGAGGTTTATTTTTAGCATGCAATATAGTAGCAAATATTGTCTGTTTTGTGGGAAGATCTGGCAGCTGGACAATGAAGTGGTAAGTTACATTGGGTCTGCAGTCATGAAACAAAGAAGGGCCAGAGGGTTGGGACCAAATACTTCTTCCTGAGACCCACTTATTCCAGTCAAGATCTACCTTCTACAGCTTGTACCTGTGAAACAAATGTTTAACAAAATAAGACAATGGGTGACTTTTCACATACAAACAACAGCCAACACTAAATTTAACAAAACTATTTTACAAGTTTTTAAAAAGCATTTGTAATTATAGTTTTAATTTACTTTTTCACCAATAAATGTATAAATATTTAAATAATTCATAAATATTTGATTTTGTTCATATTGTTTCAATGTTTTGTAAGTAATAATCAACATATTCTTTCTACATTACTAAATTTTATATGTGTTTTAATATGTAATTAGTTTTAGGTAAGGTTCCTCTACCTGCTCAGCAATCTTCTACTTGAATTAAAATTCTTATAATAATTGTGGTTTTGTATTTTCTTTGTATTTATACTATTGTTTGCTATTTTTTCCAGCACATCAGACAAACAGTAAAATTGTTTTTACTTGACAAATATATACCTTTAGAGGATTTAATTTATAATTTAGTGATCCATGGAAGTTTTTCCTTTTCAATGCATTTTATATAAAACTAAAGTTTTGCTTTTATGTGCTATTTAGTAATACATTGTGTTTAACCTACATCATATTAGTAGAAGCATTTATTCCTCCTGGAATAAACAAAACCTGAACTTTAGTTGTTCAAAAAATTAAAATTCTTTTTTGGCAATGTAAATGCAAAATATGTTGTTGTAACTATTGGAAAGCACTCATAGAAGTGGCCCAGATGTACACACATTTTCCACCTGTGTACTTTATTTTCTTTACCATGTACTTGCCCAGTTTTCCCTAAAGAGAGAATTGCCATACTTGAATGGTCAAAGAAACAGCATTCAAATTTGAGGAAACTGGCAAAATTACTTTAGCTTTGCTCATATTAAATGAAATTCAAACCGTCATATCCTTACAAAAGAAAATGGATTATGTCTAGCCTGAGAATTATATCAGGACCAAGTATGTTAATGAGAGTAGCTATATATCCTTTGTGCTTTTGATTAAGATGCCACAGCACATTGAGAAAGATGGAAGAGTGGCTAAGGATCATCCCAAGGTAACTTCTGGCCCCCATATTTATATGCACAATGTATCCAAGAACCTACCACATTCAAGCATGCAAACAAAAAAAATAAATGTGTCTTGTGAAAAAGGAAAGCATAATCTTCATTATGTAACATTTTGAACTTTCTTTCCCCCACCCCCAATGAATGTTTATTTCCTTTATTTTAAAGAAAAAAAAAGTTATTTGCGGACACAGTTTGAACGACTCACCTCTCATAGCTTTCAGGAGGACATGAGTTCCAGAAAGGGGATAACCACTACAGAACATGAGGAAGGGGGACCAAAGACTTTGGGACATCTCTGGACAGGGTTTCTGGTAGCCTAGAGGGCCAGAGCTACAGAATATACAATGGTTTTCCGTGGTACTCAGTGGTGCTACATGAGAGTGGGGTCTATTTCAGAACCTTCAGGCTCTGATGGCCACACTGGGGAGGAGTCTGTCCATAGAGTCAGAAGTTGGTTTCAATCTCAATGTTTAAAATGTCATAGAACCCTTTATTTTTGTGGGGTTTTTGTTTATTTGTTTATTTTTGTCATTATTTTTATATTTGCCAGAGAAGTGTGTCTTGATTAGATTCATGGGTTTTTCAATATACTTAACCTTTTCCTCTTAACTGGATCTGTTTCTTCTGTTCACCACTTTCACTGATGAATTGGCTTAGGTTGTAATGAACACTGAAACACAATTCAAAACCTCATATAAAACCTAGGAGGAAAATTCTTAAAAAGCTTGCTGTGGCTTACATTGTAATGAACACTGAAACACAATTCAAAACCTCATATAAAACCTAGGAGGAAAATTCTTATAAAGCTTGCTGTGGCTTACATTGTCATAATATCAGAGAAAGACAAAGACATCACAAGAAAACAAAACCCTGTGAAACCAATATTGCTTATGATCAAAGATGAATAAATCATCAGCATAGTACTAGCAAATCAAACACAAATACAAACAAAACAATTGCACACAACTCCCAGCTGAAATTTATCTCAGGAATACAATGTTGTTTCTGCCTACAATAATGACAATTAATTTAATATTACATTTTAATAAAGAATAAATACTTCAGAATTGTCTCAATAAATAAGGAAAAGGGATTACACAAAATTAAAAGGTTTTCATGATCAAAACAGCCAGCGAACAAGAAATAAATGAGAACACTTTTCATCTGTGACAAAAAAACAAACAAACAAACAAAAAACACATGTCCTGTAATAGAGGAAGACGGCAGGCATCTCTTAGGAACAGGGATAGAGTAGGGACATCTATGTTTGACATTTTCACTCACCTTTGAAGGGGACATTTGAATCAGGCCATTTAGCTGTATATTTACTATTGGGCTGCAGGAACAACCAAGACTTTCCCAGATGACTGTTAACGTCATAATGGAAAAGTAGCTGTAGCAAATGCTATTGCAAAGGAATTCATCATCAGGGCAGAATTCTTCCAGGATCAGTGGTGAGAAATAAAACTACTCTGGACTGAAAGCATTCTTGCATTTGTGGGAGATGGCTAAAGGACATCGAGTCACAGGTGAGCTGATAATTACTATAGATGGATGGATGCTGAAAGACAGTTAGAACACTAGGTATATAAAAACTTGTGGGGTAAGCACACAGAGGGTTTGGAGTTTGTGTACTACTTGGGGCAGGAGGTTCTGAATATGTAGAACACAGATCAGAAATAGGTATTTGTTTTTTCTTTCTTTTTTTATTTATTTGTTTGTTTGTTTCTTCAAGACAGTTTCTCTGTGTAGCCTTGGCTATCCTGGAACTAACGATAGATTAGACTGGCCTCAAAGATCCACCTACCTTTATGTACTGGAATTAAAGGTGCACACCACCACTACTTGACTTCTTTAACAGAAAATGGAGATTTGTTATATAAGTTTCACCACTCTTGTACTCACTATTTAGCCATGGCTGACCCAAATTCATGGTACTCTTTCTGTCTGTGCCTCCCGAGTGTTAAGACTATAGATATGTACTACCATATACAGTAAAACAACAATGATAATAACAACATAAACTCTATAAAATCCAGATAATTCTTTTTGCACTGTCTCTCTTACAATTTTCTACTCACAGGGCATAATAATGACTTGTAATACAAGATACCATTGAAGATAAAGCTTCAAGGAGGAAATACTAACAAAATGACAATAGTACATTAACTAATAGAATGGGGTGGAAACATAATGTTCTGAAAAACATGGCTCTTTAAAACAGGAAAGACACGATATTCTTAAATATTTAAAAAATTGAACTATCTTCAAATAGTAAGTAGGGCAATAGGGTAATCACTAAAGAGGAAAATTAATCCATTCAACATCTATACTTGATTCAATATTATACATTTCTTCTTTTCATAGGAAAACATTGTTAATAGAGGGAAAGGTGTATACTGCTCAGAAATTAAAATATTTTCAAATTCATCTATATTGAAAGTAATATAAACTAATCCTTTTCTTTTTAGTTTTTTTTCATTTTACATACCAACCCCAGTTTTCCCTCTCTCCCCTTCTCCTTCCCCTTCTTAGTCCCTCCCATTCAGTCCTCAGAGGGACTAAGGTCTCCTTGGGGAGTTAACAAAGTGGTATACCAAGATGATGTAAGACCAAGCACCTCCTTATGTATCAATGCTGAGTAAGTTATCCCACCATAGGCAATGGACTTCAAAAGCTAGCTTATGTACCTGGGATAAGTCCTTGTCCCATTGCCCGGGATCCTCCTAACAGATCAAGCCACATGACTGTCACACACATTTAGAGGGCCTATTTCAGTCCCATGAAGTTTCCCCAGCTGTCATTCCAGAGTCCTTTAGCTTCCAGTAGCTAAGGCCAGCAGTCTCCGTGGTTTTCCCCATCATGGTCTTGACCCACCTTGCTCATATGATCCCCCTCCCTCTCTTGAACAGAACTCCAGTAACTCAGCCTAGTGCTTGGGTGTGGGTCCATCAGTGCATTTGTTTCCATCAGTCACTGGATGTAGGTTCTATGTTGACAATTAGGGTATTCACCAATCTGATTACAGGAGACGGCCAGTTCAGGCACCCTCTCGACTATTGCTAGGAGTCATAGCTGGGGTCATCCTTGTGGATTTCATGGAATTTCCATAGAACCTTCTCTTTACTGTTATCCAAATATAGTGGAGAAGGAACTCTGAATAAGATAAAGTATCAGAAGCATACAACTCTGATATAACAAACAACTAAGTGGGTCTATTAGGAGCTCATAGAAACTGAAGTGCAACCATGGAGGAACTTTCATGGGTCAGTTCCTCTAGATGCATGCCGTGGTTGTTTAGCTTGGGATTTTATAGGAATCCCAACAGTGGGAATGGGAGGAATCTATGAGTCTTTTCCCTGATCTTAAGACCATTTTCCTTCTACTGGGTTGCCTTTTCCAGCCTTGATATGAAGGTTTGTGCCTAATTTTATTGCATCTTGTTACACCATGTTCAGTTGATATCACTGGGAGGCCTGCTCTTTCTGAAGGGAAACAGAAGATCAGTAGATCTGAGGAAGAAAGAAACTGGGAGAAGTAGATGGAGGGCAGGCTATGGTCAGGATGTATTTCATGTGAGAAAAATAAATAAAAAAATTATTCAATTTTATTAAAAAAGAGTAAATTTCTCAATAAACTTGGACATATAATTGGTGTGGGGAATTGCCTGTTTTCTGTTAATCATGATTTAAATAAACGCTGATTGGCCATTAGCCAGGATGTATAGGTGGGACAACAAGACAGGAAGTAGAGGCGGAGAAAGGAGAATAGGAGAATTCTGGGAAGCAGGAAGCTCTCTCGGCACTCCTGCCTGGACCACTGAAGAAGCAGGATGTGATCTGCCCCACTGAGAAAGGTATTGAGCCATGTGGCTAACATAGATAAGGATAATGGGTTAATATAAGTTATAAGAACTAATACTTAGCCTGAGCTAATGGACCAATAAGTTTATAATCTTCTGGAGACCTCTGTGTGATTTTCTTTGGGACCTAATGACTGTGGGACCTAGTGGGAGGACAGAAACCAACCAGGCCCTCATGTTACATATAATTTATAAATTGAAAGACCAGATGTCAATTCTGTATTTAAATAGAAAGTAACCTCTTTAATATAAGGGAAATGTGACTGAACCAAGACAGCAGTATCAAAATAATCATAATTAAAGAAAAATTCTGAAATTACCCTAGAGCAGTAATTCCCAATTTTTGGATTGTAAGCCACACAGTGGTTGTATATCAGATATCAGGAATATCAGATATTTATATTAAGATTTATAACATAGCAAAATTACAGTTAGGAAGTAGCAATCAAAATAGCTTCATAGGTCACAGCATCATGAAGCTTTAGAAAGACTGTAGTAGAGTTTTGAAGCTACTTTAATCTTAAAAATGTAAACATTTACTCTATGTAATTATATAAAATTCAGTAGCCTCAAATAAGAAAAAATAATACAATGTTTATCTTTCTGAGACTGGCTTAATTTACTTAATATGGTTATCTCTAGCTGCATACATTTTCCAGATCATAATTCATTCTTCTCTATGACTGAGAAAATTTTCATTATGTATATATAACACATTTATATTTTCCTTATCCATTTCTCCAGTTTTGAGCATATAGTTAGTTCCACAAAGAAGCTATTTTGAATAGTGTTAAAATAAACAATGATTTTTAGGTATCTTCATGATATGTTGATTTAGCATCTGTTGGGTATACTCTGTAATGATATAATTGGGTCATATTTTGATTTATTAATTTAAAAATTTTGAGCAATCTTCCTATTGATTTTTGCAATCCTAGACTAGTAGACTAGTTCACATCCCTATGGTCAGTGTATACATGTTCTTTGTATTAGACAATTATAAAGAATATCCACTTCAAACCTGTCCCTATTTTTAGAGACTGGGTTTCTCCATGCAAAGTCCTAGCTGTCCTGGAACTAGCTCTTGTAGACCAGACTGGCCTCTAACTCATAGAGATCTGATTGCCTCAGCCTCCCGAGTGCTGGAATTAAAGGCATGCACCACCATCACCCTCATGTATAAGTGGCTTTTAGACACAAAGCAAAGTTAAACCAGCCTACAGTCCACTACTGCAGAGAACCTACACAACTAAGATGACCCTAAGAAAGACACACATATATCTAAATAAGAAGGAGAAAAAAACCAAGATCTCCTGAGTAAACTGAAAGCATGGGGGGGGGCACAGGAGAGGGTAGAAGGTGAGAGGGGAGGAAAAGAGAAGAGTGGAGAAAAATCCATAGCACAACAAAAACAATAAAATAAACAAAAAATAATATCCACTCTATGTGAAGTGTTGATAAATGTATACATGAACCAATGAAGTAACTCATATAGAAATGTTTAAAACGAAAGTATAAAAAAAGCAGACATGAGTTAAATCCACTCAGATATTTACTCATATTATTAGTCTATTAATTTAATCCAATGGAATATGATAAAACAATGAAACCAGAATTCTTTTAGCAAATTATAATAGAATATATTATTTTATTATAAAATATACCTCACCACACACTAAAAAATATTTTATACTATTTATAATGTTTGAGAACAGTCAAAAATTAATTAATAAGTAAAGTAACATTGAAATAATGGCAAGGGAGATTATTACCAGTTGTCAATATTTTCTTTCAAAAACAGATACAGGGGTATACAAGTGAATTTGTTTTGTACTCATTTATTAACTAAATTTTTATTTTGTGACTGACATCTAGATTGATTACAAACTCAATGATAGAAATATTGAACATATTTGTGTACTTTTTAATCAATTATCTATCATCAACTCAGGAAAGATTAATCTTCAACACATTAAGATGACTGATGTCAAAGTGAACAGATATATTATTTTCATTTTTGTTATTCAGGTTTAGTTTAGTCAGATGGCTCAAATGTTGAGAAATAAAGAAAAACAGAATATCAGGTCATTTTTACAAAAATAACTTAGGTTCGAATCTAATTGACTATGATTCTAATTAACTTTTGCTTTTAACTTTACACAGTTTAGAATCATTTGAGAAGGAAGTTTCTGTTGAAGGATCCAATTGACCTGTGGAGGAGTATCTGTGGATGATTATATTAACTGTTCATTAATGTAGGAGGGCTTAGCCCACTGTTGCTTGTAGCATTTCCTAGGAAGGAGGTCCTGGGCTTTATCACAGAGATGATAAAGTATGAGCCTGATATTAACCCAGCAATACATGTTATTCTGTAATCCTGATTTTACTATCATGATTCTTTTGCAAGAGGTAATGCTATAGGAAATATCAAATATTCCTGTCTTGAGGGTCTTGACTTGAGTTCTTATCTTGACTTCCCTCAATGAGGAAATGCAAATTCAAATTAAAATAAAAATTTTCTTCCCCTTAGTTGCTTTTTAGTAGGTATTTTATCATTGTGACAGCGATGAAGCTAGAATACCAATGTGATTCAGAGTTGTAGTGGAAGCTTATGAAATATGAGTGAATTAACTCGGGAAGGGGTTAATGCTAATGCCAACTATCACTGATGGAGTGAACATGGAGTCATCAAATATTAGCAACTTGTCAGATACAGAAACTGGGAATGAATATAAGCAGAATGTCTGATAATAGTACTTTTGGAACAAAGGACATGCATATAAGATGTGTCAGGAAATCAGGTTATCAAAACACCTGTGTAAGTGTAATTTGATAAATATGGTCAGCATGTATAGAAAAGGGAGCAAGTTGTATACAAAAGTAAAACAAATCAAAAGCACCCTTAAATAAAGGAATACTTTTATTCAAAGGAAGCTTTTATAGATGCAGAAGTCATCTGAGTATTTTCTGGGTATTAACTAGAAAAATATTTATAAATAATTTGCTGAGGGGAAATGTGTCCACATGGGGTATGGGCATGTTTACAGATTTGTGTAAAGAAATAAAACATAATAAACAATTCCTAAGTTCTGGTCTACCACCTGTCAAAGAATTTTGGATCCTGGCTCATGTGAGAGCAAACAATTATTCAATCAGTTAAATAGATTTGAAGATGCTTTTTTTCTGTTCTTCTTTACTCCTTCCTTAGAAAAAGACAGATACACACACACATACACACACACATACATACCTAACTGAATGTATAGTCATAAAGAGGCCTTAAAATCATTCTAATATAATAAAAGAATGATGTAAAAATAACTTTGAAGTATCTGATTACCATAATGACTTAATAGAGAATGTAAGTAAAGGGCAAATACTACAATATCTGAAAAATACTCCTAATATTCCTTGACTGCATAGTAAATTTTAGAATTCTAAATTTTGTTATTGTTGTTCTACATTCATCAAAATGGGTGCACCATATTAGAATGCTATTTCAGCCCACAATTGCAGCTCTACAGTTATCAGCCTGCTTCTCCAGCAGTGGCCTGGATGCTTAGGCTGTAGCTTGATGTAAATTCAGTTCCTACATATACTAGCTCTGTCACTGCCAATAAAAGTAGCTTTAACTATATCTTTATTGTCCTGTTTATAAATAAGACTCAAGATTCAAAAGCTGGGGTGATAGTCTGCTAGTTCAGAGAGGCTGGGTCACAGCTAGCTAACATTTTCTCTTTGCTAGCATAGCCCAAAGAGAGCTTCCTTCTACTCTCACAAAACAAAAAAACACCATTCCAATATGTATCTCTCCATACTACCTCTGCTATGTCTCTCTATCTCTTCAGATGCCCCCTAATACTCTATGATTACTTTCTGTCAACTAGTTGCAAATGTAGACTCCTAAACCAAGGTTAATTTTATTTAATTAACATAAACACAAACTCGGAGTTCACAATGTGATCAAATATTCCCACAAATTTCTGCCTTTTTGTCTAAATAAAAGGAAAAGTTTTAACTGTTATAATAAGCTATATACAATAAGGACAGTAATCAAGAAAAGATTATATTTACAATGTCCAGGCCATACTTATTTGGAAAATTCAGAGAAACTACTGATATCTATTCTATCTTGGTCTGACCAAAGTTTGGTACCTGCTTCACATTCTTTTCTAATTTGTATTACAAATCCAAAACTATCTTTTTAGATCTCAAAACATTTTCTTAAATAAACAATGTAAGCTTTTATATCTCTTAAACTTATATACTTTATACCTCTTTTGTGATTTTCTTTTCTGAATTTAGTAGCAAAGCAAATTGTAACTATCACTACCTGGTCTTCAACTCCATCAAAGACTTGAGAATGACATAATATTATGTGAGTAAATAGGAAGTGCATAGCAAAAATCTATAGAAATGACAGAAACCACTGGCTGCCTGGAAAGTCACCCAAATTTCCACTGTAACACTGAGCTATCCTATTTCAGCCTACAGGCCTAGAATATCTGACAGACTTTTCTGTGAGACAAGAATTTTGAAGATGTATCCTACTTTGTCTTGGTAATGTCTAGCAGTGCTTTCTTTGTGTATTGCTCATCCAATTTGGGCAATGTATTGAGAGCAGTGGAGGCAAGGGAAGTTTATCTTTCCCTGGCAGCTTTGCCACTATAGAAGCAAACTCCAAGTTCTTAGATGTCCATCATTCTTTTGTGAAGTAAGTTGGTGCTGCCCGGAACAGATATGTCTCACTGTCATGAAAAGCCTTAGATTACTAAAACATTTTAAATGTCATATCCTGTAGGCCTCTGAAGTATTTGAAGACCTATCTAAAATATTCATGTTTAACCATGAAAATATACCTAAGATAATTACAAATTTGATTATTATAGATGACTACTAAGCTGAACTTCTTAATTATACATTTCATTTTTAAATGAGCTACAAAGAATAGAAACATATATACAGTATAGCAAAAATAACCTTAAATTTGTATCAACATATAAAAATATCTTAAGCAAGAGTAGAAACATAAAGTATGTTATAGAAAAATAACCTAAAATTTGTATCAATATGTAAAAATCCATACCAATGTAAAATAAACTATTTTAGATTGCTTTATTGGTTTGAGAGTAGATTCAATAATCTATTAAAAATCCTTAAACTTATATCAGTATATAAAAAGTCTATACCACTGTAAAATATTTGAGATTGCTAGCTGCTTTTTAGTTTAGAATTAGATTCCATAATCCACACTTATATCCCATCATTTCCATACCCCCTTGTTTTCTTCAGAAAGAGATCCTTGAATCCAACCTCCCTTCTTTAATTTCCTGCATTATCATGAAAAGGAGAAATTTGCCACCAAACAATCTAAATGATTACAAACATTTATAACCCACTGAACAACAAAAACCACCCACACCACCTCTTGGGAATATGGGCATCATATACTTAAAATTATTTTCTGCTGTCTGGGAGCAATGGCATCTTTAAGGGCCATGACAAAATTGAGATAATAGTTAAGTCCTGGGAAAAGTATCTATAACATTGGTTGTGTGGTCTGTGTGTAATAGGAAAGGAAGTCCAGCTAGAGTAGTCTGTGTGGGTGTAACATCTCAGCTAACCTCCTTGAAACTGCCCTGAAGAGTTTGTAGTTCAAACCTCATCTTTGGGTTTTGTTTATGAGCTTAAAGACATTAGCACAAACTGGAAGAATCATCATTATGGGGCACCATGATCATTTTGGAGACTTTGCTATAGTAATAGTTTGATTGTATAAAATAAATAATAAAATAAAAATAAAGCATGCCTAAATATCAGAGTGTAAAGCTAGCCACACGAGTCAGTCATACAACCCAGGCAGTGGTGGCACACACCTTTAATCCCAGCAGCTACACTAGTTATCCAGAGTGGCCAGGCAGTGGTGATGCACACCTTTAATACCAGTACTAGAGAGAAATATAATGTGGGATGAGACAGGAACTTGCTCTCTTCACAGTCTGAAGATATTTTTAAAAGGCAAAAGCTCTCTAGTGATTACTTCTCTGATCTTTCAGCTTGAAGCAAAATTTCTGTTTCTGGATTTTTATTATTTGTACTAAACTTCAAAGTTCATTGTTAGGAATTATCAAGGTTCCCTGCAGAAAACTTAAACATGAGCTTAAAGGACCACAGTCTGTAAAGTATATTCAGGATATACAAGTTTAATTACTAGTTACTTGCTTCAGACTGAAGACCAAAATATTGCATACAGGAAGTAAAATGAAACATTTTTCTAGAATTAGTTAGTACTCTACATAACCATTGATATCACAACAAAAAGTAGCTATATATATATATATATATATATATATATTACAAATTTAGTAATAATAATATTTATATTTGAACAAAAATTTTAAGGAACCAAAATAAAACCAAAGAATTATGAGATTAGAGGCAATCGAATAGTCCCTTAAATATTTTTTGTCCCATACCAGGCAGATCTTCTGACATGAGACAGAGATTTTGGATTTTCCTTTAACAAGCATGCTTAGGTTTAGAGAACAAGAGTCATGTTCCACATTCAAAGCTAACTTTGATTTCTAATTGAATTCGAACCACAAAGAGACCATTTCCCTTTTATATCTGTGAAAAGCAGCAGAAACAACAGTTGGAAAGATTTATGAAATTTTATCCTGTTGGAAATTTGGTATATCATTAATCAGAATTTAATGTTTTTCTAGGAACATTTTTCTCTGGATGATTCATCCTTCTTCAGATGTCTCTTTTGTCCAGTGGTCTTCAGATTTAATAGTTAGATGTTTTTATTCCCCTGGAAAGACAAAAATAAAATTGTTCTCCAAATCTAACCATGGGTAGTTCCTTTTATGTCAAGTTGTATATTTGCTAAGACAAAATGTTTTGGGCAAAGAAAAAAATATTATCTTTTAATAAAAAATACTTTTTTCTTACCTGATCAAATGAAAGGCATTTATTATTCTTAGATGTTAGTTTTGATGAATGACCAAGCTGTCAGATGAACACCTCTGCTAAACAAGAGGTCTTTCCTATGTAAATCTAATATTTATCAATCTTGGTGGTATCTATAGCATTTCTTTTTCCATGAATACAAAAGCAAATTCGTTACATAACACATATACGGGCTTTCATTCTGATGTCAAAACATCTTCAAAATATGTAGATTGATATAATCCAGCTGCTCCTTCTATTATCAACTTCTCTTCACAGCCATTGTTCCTTTATTATTAACATTTAAAAATTTAAATCAATAAAGCACAGTGTAATCTTTATCTGGGGGTCTTAATACAATTTTCTGTTAAACTTATTTTTAAAGTATGGTTACATATTTCTATAACTGTGGGTTCATGTCCTATAGGATTATGTGGCATACCTATACTCTATAATACCATTATATTATAACATAATATAATGGAGATACCTATTATAAGTATTGTACATAATTACTTATAATAAATGTATAGTTACAGAATCAGCCTTTTTAGAATATAAAGCAGTATCCTATTGAAATTCTGAATATGTATCTATGAAAATGGTGAGCACATTTCAATTTTCCAAACTCTGTAAAAAAAAAAGCACACATTCATTTGGCAAATTTCATTTCTTTGAGAACCATTTGGGTTACTTTGTGCAGCTAATGGAATTTGATTACAAAAGAACAAGAGGGCATTTCCTTATACTTTCTTTGGCTTTTTTGTCAAGTGATAGAAAAATATTTCTTCAAACCTTTGCTGTTAACATTGTGTTTCTTCTGAAATGCTGATGCTTCTATCATATTTCCTACCAATATCTGTTTTCTTTATTAAATTGTGCTAGAGGGCCTGGTACACCTGTATAGGATCTGATATGTCCTATATACAAAGAATGATTTCTATTTATAATTGGTTGTGATAAATGAATAAATAACCAAATTAATTCTGATTCATCTGGAATAAATTTCATAGTTTAAATATGTAAAACAACTCTTTCTGCATGTTAAGAGTCAGTAACTATATTAAGATGCTCTAGAAAGTCTAATAATACATTGAGAATAGCATATCATTCTGATATCTGAACTGAATAATAAGGACTTTGAGCCACTTAAGTTTCATGACTAATAACCTATCTTTCCTGATTTATTTGCTCAATATAGAACATCAGGGCTCCAGAAATGGTGTTCCCTTTATTGTATGAGGGACTATCCAATTAGTTCTTTTTATAAACTGAAGTTTCTTACTTTTGGGGAATTCATTGCTATTCTCTTCCAAGAATTTACTGCAAGTTTCTTTACCAATATTCATTTTCTGCTCATAATAAAGCAATATCAGCTTTAGAAAATAGCACCATGATATCATCCAGGTCTGTTCCTAGTAATTGATGAAGTCTAAATGTTCCTCATAATCAATTCAGAAACCTTTTCTACATAGGTCTTTAATTTCTTACTCAGTTTGTATGCTAAAAGCATCCATTTTATGATATTATCTTCTCTCTTTATAAGAATTCCTGTAGGAGAATGAGTAGAAGGTAAAATAACCAGAATACAATTAAGCTCTGGATAGAAGCAATCTACATGGGCATCCTGTAATTTCTTTTTCAACAAAACCAATTCTCCTCCAGCTTCAGCTCAGAGCTTTATTGAACTGTTTAAGTACTTATCACCTTATAAGCTTAATTAATTAGTTCTTAAATTATTAATCTAATTGTGGGCCATAGTAAGTTAATATCTCTCAGCTATTTTTGAAAATTATTAAGAATTTGTACTTGATCACCTTGATTTGTCATTTTTGTGGTTAAATTTTCTATAAACCTATCTTATACCCTAAATAAAGAATAGAATGTACTCTTTTCATTTTTTTTCAGGAGGAATTTATAATCTCCAACAAGGCAAAATAATCTTTACTTCATCAAATGCTTTTTTCTAAAATATCTGTGTCGGAACCAGCCAATAAAATATCATCATTCATATAATGATAAATTATAGATTGAGGAAACTGTTTATGAATTAGTTGCAATGGTTGTTATCAAATTATTGATGGAAGGTTTAATATTCTCTGTGAAAGAATCTTTCAATGGTACCTTTTAACAGGTTGGAAATTATGAAAAGTAGGTACTATGAATGTAAATTTTTCTCTGTCCTGTTCTTGTGGAGGTATAGTAAATAAATAAATAAATAATTAAATCACTATAATAGAACTTAGATAGTAAAGAAGGCAAGGAAATTCCAGGCTGTCCATATTCCATTGGCTGAATGATGTTATTTATGGCTCTTAAATCAGTTAATGTTCTCCATTTTCCAGATTCCTTTTTAATAACAAATATAGGAGAATTCCAAGGACTGGTCAATTTTTCAATATCATTAAAGAAATGATCAGTTGATCATTTAGCTGCTCCTATACAAGTGTTTTAGTGCTGGCCATTTTTCTGATGTCAAAGGCCATTATTCCATGCACACAGGTTGTCAGCTAATCATTTTAAAGTTAGGGCTGTTGGTGCCTTTAAAATACAAGCAGCTGTCATTCCCTGCTTCTGTACAACCTGAACAGTAGGCGGCCTTTTATATTTTAATTTTAAAACATTTTAATATTTTTCTCAGAAGCATACTTTAGTTTAAAATATGTTTCTGAGATGTGAGGGATGTTAATCTGTATCATCCATTGCTGCAATAAATCACATCCTCATAAGTTTATTGCTATGTTAGCAACATGTGCTTTTAATTTTCCTATCTGGGCTTCTATACGACAGCCCATTTTATACTTTGTTTTATCTGAGATAAAGTTCCAAACCCTGGAAGCTGAACAATTAAGTACCTTCTCATGATGCCAATCTAGAGGACAAGACTTTGCTGAAATTATTGTTACATCTGCACTTTTGTCTACTAAACCCTCCATTTCAATGTCATTTATTTGTATTTTTGTTTTGGTCTTTGACCATTTATAGATGTTTGGCAAAATACTTGTTTTATGGTCTCTCCTGAAAATTTTGTTTTATCTACTGAAGCTATTCTTTCAACCAGTATGGTTTTTAACAATAGGCATTAAGTCTTTCAATTGCACTCTGGAGGGGTTTCCCAAATTCTGACAGGGAAATACTGAAACCAAATTTGACATTGGAACATTCCTGCAGAACGCCCTCAGGGCAATTTGTGCTGGCAGAGGTTTACCTTGTCTTTTCCCTGTTGAGCTGCATTCATTAGCTTAATGCTGGATTTTGCTACACCTTCTGCCTACTCCAGAAGTCTGCAACCTTTTGTTTCTTTTGTTTGGATTTTCCCTACCAAAGGAAAAAACAAAGTTGTATCTTGGAACACCTTGCCTATAATCCCTGTTCAAATGACCTATATTACCTCAATTAAAATATTTGATCTCTTGTTTTTTCTTGAAATTTTAGAAATCACCTCTTCTATTCAAGTGTTATCTTAAGTGTGAGATCCAATATTATTTGTTTTTAAGATCCATTCAACTACCGTTATGGGTACCAATCTCGCCTTTACAGGCCTAATCTTTCACATTTTGAATAAGCATTTTCCAAAGCCAAAGACTCATTTAATATTTGTCTAACATCTGGATCTGATACCATTTTATTTATAGTTAAAGTCAATCTTTGTACAAAAAATCAGT
Source organism: Ondatra zibethicus (assembly GCA_004026605.1). Taxonomy (NCBI): domain Eukaryota; kingdom Metazoa; phylum Chordata; class Mammalia; order Rodentia; family Cricetidae; genus Ondatra; species Ondatra zibethicus. The sequence goes on along the minus strand of PVIU01014956.1, from coordinate 14,726 downwards.
GAAGTCTCATTTTGGGCCTTGTAAACTTTTAGTAAATGACTCTGATCTCTTTTCTGATGCTTCAACCCTGTCTCAAGCATTTATAGTTGCTATACCACATATAATCAAGATGTGATCATCTAATATAGACTGTCTTTCCAAATCAGCATACTGACCCTCACTGAGAAGCTTGTCTTGATAAATTTCATGACCTCTATCCCTGCATCACTGCTTTTTGACCCTAGCTTCTTCTCTCTACCATGTTCTCTCTTGTAACTGAGGACCATCTTCCAATACTGCTGTAACTAAATATATCTCATCTTGTGGAATAATTATGGTCCCAATTGTCCATGAATTTCACATCTGCTTCACAAAGAATGAACGTATACAATAAAAAATGACTGTTTCCTTAAGTCTCTTCAAATCTAACATTTCTAGAGAATTCTAATGAACTTTTGTACAGCCTTAGGGGTATCTATTGTCTGTGGTCATTCTTATATGGTAACTGGATTAACTAAGATTGGTGTTCTAATAACCTTTGACTGCTCCTCTTCAGTTTAATATTGCAATGGTATGTTGTAGGAGGCTGCTTGTTTGTTCCTGGCTGCTCAGACATGAAATAACCACACAGAAACTATATTATTTGCATGCTGTTTGGCCAATAGCTTAAGGGTATTTCTGGCTAACTCATATCTTAAATTAATGCATCTCCATTAATCTGTGTATCACCACAAGACTGTGGCTTACTGGGTAAATTTCCAGCATCTGTCTCCAGCAGGGCTATATGGCTACTTTCTGACTTCGCCTTCTTTCTCCCAGCATCCAGTTTGGTTTTCCCCACTTAGCTAAGTTCTGCTTTGCTATGGTCCAAAGCAGTTTCTTTATTCATTAACCAATAAAAGCAGCACATAGACAGAAGGACATCCTGCACCAATGGTATGATAGTTTCTTCTCTAAATTTCTCTGTCTATTTCTGAGTTTTTCTCTTATTTTTATTCTAGGTCTTTCTAAAGCTTGCATGTTATCAATACAAAGTCCTTCTAAAGATTATATTTCATCAGTAAAATTTCTCATCTTCATTAGTATGTCTCTCTATGGTTTGTATCTTATCAGTCGAATGATCATATTTGGCACAGTCATCAAACCATTTTTAAAGGATAAAATATTAATTACCAAACTGATAATAATTATAACTGACATTATGTCTATCCCATCTAAGTAATTTATTCCACCATCTAAATTTTCTGATTTCAAACCATCCATAGTAGCACTATACAATGTCTTAATGCCCTGAATTGTGATGTTCTTCATTTATAATGTGGAAAATATTTTTCTTTTTAACATTATTTAACTCTGTACTGGAGAACTTCTCAGATATTCAACCAAATATGCTGACTTCTCTCTTTGTCACCTGTGTCACTGATCAACTCAAGCTCTTCTCGTAATTTCTAAGTACAAGCCTGCTTGCAGAGTCCCTGCGAGTAGCAGGAAACTGCATTCCACTCCCCTAAAACAAAAGAAGCCATGTCAATCCAAATACCTCTCCACTACTTCCGGGGTGTCTCTATATCGCTTTCAGAAAAACTCTAGTGCTATATGATTACTTTCTGTCAACTCAGCCTCTCTACCCAAACTTAATTTTATTAAATTAATACAAATGCAAACTCAAAATATACAGTGGGATTGATGTCCACCACCAAAGAATAGAAAATAAACAACCAGACAAAACTCAGAATGTAAAATTCATTTCCAATGGGATATATGAGACAATTCATACAATTCCTATGTTACTTTTTACTAAAACTCATTGTACAAAACAATGTGCACACTTCATAAATGAAAATGTAGTCAGCAGAAAACAAACCTATAGGAAAGTACCTTTAGTGCCTAAATAACAATGACATTATGGCATCGAGAACAACTGCAGCATCCTAAGCCTTCACTCTGGGGTACACAAGCTATCTAAAGCCAATGAGTTTTTCTCAGAGAATATCTGAAATATTCATAGATCTTACACTAGAATAAATTTATTGCTGCTATAAGGTATATAAAATGTTGATAAACTGCTTTCCTGACCTTGGAGAACTTTGTTGGCATATTAAGAGACTTTGATACATAGCAGAATGCAGACACATCAGGTGATTTGTTGGATGCACAACACTGGGTCTGCGCTATTAGGTACTTAGGAAACAAGGGGCATCTTCAGAGGAGGTAGAGCATTGGAATGAGTCATATTCTTGCTAGCCAAGCAGCAAGCAAAAACTCTGGGGATTAGAATATTAAGCAACTCCATTTAAACACTGTGCAAACCCTATTTTATGACATGTATTGTTCCCTGCAGTCTGTCTCTGAGTTTCTTCTGTGTCTTTTCTTTCCCCACTGGTAACAAAGCATTTGACCCTTGTTTAGAAAGCACGGCCTCATATTGGGGCTCTAATAAGTGACAGCAGTAGCGTGGAGAGACTATATTGTGAACCTAGCAGAAAGTTCATCGCATGGGCCCAAGCTCCTAAGTTCTATAGAAATGTCCTTGGAACAAAAAGACTTCAATGACAAACTGAGGGATGGAAAACAGAGTGCTAAAATAAAATCACATTTGAAATAGAAATTTTTAGAATTCATTGTTTGCTCACAACCCCCAAAGCCTCTTTCTCAAATCCAAAACATCATTATAAGATTTATAAAAATAGGTTTTGAATTGTATTGATTTTCTCCAATATTTAAAACATAACTTTCATTTGTTTTCTATATTGGATGAGTTCAAGGTTAAAAAGTAAACTGACAATAAAAACTTAATTTAATTTGCAAGTGTTAAGTCACCAGGTTCTATTTCGTCATGCAATTTAGTAGATATTTCATTTCCTTCAATTAAAGTCTATCTTGTCTTACTGAGAAATAGTTGGATGACAGTTCATAAATCATTTTTAATTTTTTCACATATAATTTTGGTCATTAGTATATCTGTGAAAAGGGAAATATTTTTTTTCCTGTGAATTATGTGAAACTAGGTCATGTGTGTCTAATTCTTAGACTAGAATTAGTAAAATAACAATAAATTAAGTTTCTTTTCTTGCTTTCAAGTTATCCAGTCATTCCCTTCACTTGCACAGTTTCTTCAAGGAACGTATTACACATACTTACCATTATGAATGATCTTCCTCATATATGAATTCCACAAAATAATTCTAGTGCTATTCTGTTTTCTCCATGTATAAGGTCTTTCTAGGTGGAGCCTTGGTGGAAGTATAGGATTTCCAGCTGATGTTTCCAACTGGGGTATAGACATGTCTTCCTTAACACTTTGATCCCATTGTTAATTGTTCAGTAAAATAAAAGGTATATGACCTGTAAGACAAGCTAGGAGGCAACACCCTTTACCAAAATGTTTTTTGGTTGGCTTATTTTTTGCTATCAAGTTGAATCTCTTATAAATGTAATAACTTGAATACAGGATAGAGTTTAGAATATGGATTGCATAGGATTTAACTAATTTAAAGAAAATAATGTTTCATTCTACTTCATGTAGAAATAATTTATGATTATATTTGTTCTCTGCTGCTTTATTTACTCTCTGTTGATTGTACATGTGCATATGACAACAGTCTGAAAGATTGTTATATCAATATATGGTGCCATCCAGTAATGGCAGACCGAATTTAGTTCTTATGTGATTGCACTGCTCAGAAGGAACATGTTGTGAAGGGTTCTGTGTCTGTGCTCATTTGATCAAAACTTGGCATTTTCCTTCTTTTGATATTTTCATGACCTAAGCTCTATTTATTTACTAACTTTTAGACTTAACACTTTAATTATAGCACTTGAATTTTCTTAACATACCTGATTTTTTTATTTGCCTTTTCAAATCAACCTGCCATCCTTTACCTAGTTACTCCTGGAGTTAATTAATGGAGATTGCATCAATGGCTTCCTGTCTTCTTTTCTTTTTTTTTCATTTTTTTACTTATTCTTTTTCTTTTTTCTTTTGTTATTTCAAGACAGGGTTTTCTTGTGTAATAGCCCTGGATGTCTTGAAACTTGTTCTTGCAGATCAGGCTGTCCTCAAACTCAAAGATCTGCCTGCCTCTGCATCCCACGAGCTGGGATTAAAGGCCTGTGCCACCACCACCCACACCCAACTTTTTGTTTTACTTATCAACCACAGTCTCCCTCCATCCCCTTTTCTCACCCCCAACCTCCCTCATCCCACCCTTATCCTCTTGTTAAAGGGAGCAAAGCCTCCCTTGTGGGATCAACAGAGTCTGGAATATCAAGTTTGGCAGAATAAGTCCCCTGCCCACTGTATCAAGGCTGAGCAAGGTATCCCACCACAGGGAATGGACTCCAAAAAGCCAATTCATGCACCTGGGATAAATCCTGTTCCTTGCCAGGGACCATACAGAAAGATCAAGCCAAACTACAGTCACCCAAAATCAGTGGGCCTGGTTCAACCTCATGCAGGATTTCCAGCTGTCAGTCTGGAGTTCATCCTACTAGTTTGGATCAGCTGTCTCTGTGGTTTTCCCCATCATGATCTAGACCCCCCTTACTCATATGATCCCTCCTCCTTCTCTTCAACTAAAACCCAAGAACTTAGTACATTGCTTGGCTATGTATCATTGTATCTGTTTCCAACAGTTACTGGATGAAGGTTCTATAATGAGATTTAGAGAACTCACTAATCTGATTACAGGGTCAGGCCAGTTCAGGCACCCTCGCCACTATTGCTAGGAGTCTTAGCTGGGGTCATCCTTGTGGATTTCTGGGAATTTCCTTTTCACTAGGTTTCTCCCTACTCCCATAATGACTCCCTCTATCAAGATATCTCTACCTTAAGGTGAGCTGTGCTAACATCATATACTAATAATACATTGGACATTTTCAGCAAAAACATGAAGATTTGCAGAGATGTCTTACAGAAGATGAAAGTATCTGTATGTCAGTTCTCTCTATATAACTTTATTTTCAGTAGCCAGTACTTTTGATGTCTTTTTAGCCTAGTCACATTTTCTCATTATTATGACCACCATAAAGGAGAGATGAGAATATTGTCAAAAAATTTTCATCAATATCACTGTCTGTTTTAAACCCCTGAAATAATATCCTTTATAATTATACTTTTATTACATTTGCTGTTTGACAATTTCATGCATGAAATTACTGTATGAAGACCCGTTACCCCACCTTCCTTCAGCTTCCTACAACCTCTGTTTTATGTCCCATATAGACCCATACACTTCTGTATAAATCTTTCTTACAATCAAGTCTATTCCTTGTTTTTTGTGACCCACTTAGTTTAACTTGAACAGCTGGGATTAAATATAGGTTTGGATCTATCTGTTGACAGGCAGTGAGCTTGCTGTGCTAACCTCTTCAGGCAGTTGTTTTACATGTTCTGTTGGTTCTCTGCTGAGTCTCAGAAGATAGGAATAATAGATAAACTGAATATATACTTTCACTTGTTTGCTTTGACTACTCTTTCTACAGAAAAAGCTTTAGTTGATATAGTAATTTTAAAAGAAAAGATAAAAATGTGTTTTGTAAGTGAAATTAGTTGTACTATCAATATTTATAAATCGAAAAAAGAATTCTGGATACAACTTTACTCATTAATTATCAGATCCTTGGCATTGTAGTATTAATTGTAATATTTACTGGGAAAATTTGATATGTTCAGGAGTCCATCTGGCATTGTCCTGGCTAAAGTAACTTTTTAGGTGCACAATGAAGCTGTTAATACATTTTCATACATTTTACAACTTGTCTTCATTATGACATGCTTTCTTTTAAATATTTTTTATCTTGAAACATTTTACCTCCTTGTTTTCTTTAACAAAAACAGCATGTGAACTACAACACCACATCAAATATTTTGAAACAATTTCTACTCTCACTCAGTCAGTACAGATGCCTGAATACTAACACTATTTCTTTAAAGAAGAACCACTTAGATATGTAACAGATATTTAGAAATTATTTCAGTTTTGGAGAAGTGAAATCAATTAATATTAAGAAAAATATTGCAATAGTTTGTGCTGTACCAAATTTCAGTGATACATGTGTTCAGTATGCATAGCGTTAGTTAATTCATTAATCTATTTTAATAATAGACATTGAGAATCAGCAGGGCAATGTACTAAAGAGAAATAGAATGAATCAGATCCTGCCCTCCAGATATTTATTTTATGTGATAGTTGGCATTTCTATAGTGTAATCAGAGTCAATTCAATGAAATTCGATATTTCTGTTAAATATACATTTTGATTAGAAGAGTTAGCATACATAAGTACAAAACATATTGCACTCTATCTTTTAAATAGAGATTGCAGTGACTAAAAGCTTTTATAACTGAAACACTGTGTAACTTAAAAGGCTTGAGAAGAATAACAATTGGCTACTTGGTCTAGACAACTCAGGAAGTGTGTTTGTGCATGTGTAAACTATAACGGTAACTTCAGAGTTCCTGTCAAGACACTGGAAAAACTGAAGATAACTTACTCTTTTAATAGTAAATGTATAAAATGAAAGTTTCCTTCAGAATTTCTAAAGCAATGCTGTAGAACACTACCATAATCAGCTGATATTCATCTGTTTCTATAACCCTTTGTTTTATTTAAGTTGGAGCACAAAAGGCTGGCGATACTGCTTCTCTTTTTGTGATCATTCTATTAGATAGGATGTATAAAATGTGTACCTGATATTATTAAAGCAGTTATCCTTGTATAAATATGAACTCATCAGTAGAGATAATCAGATTGTTTTTTTTCTAATCACTACCATCATCACAAGAATAATTTAACAGAAATAGGTACACAACTAATAATGAAATCTTGGGGAAATTCTCAAAGGGGATGTCACCAAATAAACTTTTCTTTAATGGTAGTCTTCTTTAGGAAACATTTAAGAACCGCATGTGTCATGATATATTGTAATGATCATTTAAATAAAGGAGGTCCTGTAGTAACAAATCCACCTTATATGGTCCTAAATTTGAATCCAGCTAACTGGAAGCTCAGTTATTAGCCATGGTTAACCCAAGTCTTTCACTTTTGTTTGTATCCTTGAAAACTGATACTGCAGTCTCATTTTCAAGTTATTTGCTTTTAGGACAGCACCTGGGTTATATGTCATCAGGATGGGTAGTCAGTGTTTCACGCGCTGAGTTGCTCTGGCCTTGCTGCAGGGCTGCAGTTCACCAACTGGGTCTCTGTGAAAGATATATGAGTGTGCCGACCATTGTCCAGTGTTCAGTCTAGGCATTAACAGAAGAAATCAATGAGGCGCAACTGCGTAAAATAGGGGTCAAATATGTGCAGCTGTGGCTCCACATATATCAGACAGCACTGCTTGATTTTCCTCTGAACAGCATTCATTAGCAAAATGGGCTTCAGAAGCTTTTTATTAAAAACAAATTGATGTTAATTAATTCAAATTGCAGTGACCATTAGTCAGCTATCTCATTGTAGGGAACTGGATCAAATCCGTTCCCGTGGCTCGTTATGAAATACAATTTTAAAATTAGACTTTGTGTTTTATGTCAAAGCAAGCTTTAGTTATCTGCATTCTTCTTAATTTTCAGCTGGTTGTTTGACTGTTTGACTTTATTTTAAGGAGCTCATACTATCTTATTTTCCCAAGTATTTATTTACTGATGAAGTTATGTGATTTTTATTTACCCATGTATCATAGATGTTTGGATTAAAAAATCAGGTATTTTCATTTCAATAATTTGAATAAAATAGAAATGCATTTTAAAGGAATAGAACCTTTTCACCATTTTTAAAGAGAAACACATCCTAAATATACAAATTATAGCAAGTCAGCTAACCCCATGTTTTAACTATTCATATCCTATACCTCTCTGTCTATATATCATTCTTTATTCATGCCTTATCTCTTTCCAACATACACACACATTCATAAACAAAAGGAAGAATACATCCTTTCAAAGATCCTTCATTTTTTTCCTTTTCCTATAATTAGTCTGAATAAGAACCAAATGAATTGCCCTTATTCTTATTGTCTTGGCCATTTGTCTTTCTGAGTGACTGAAAAATTAGGTGTAGGCAGATATGAATTATTTTTGCTTCTTTTTCTTCACCTTTCTTTATGCTGATGAACTGTTGGAAGTCAGAACTAGAAAGCAAAATTTCTATAAGCAGTTTGTGAGAGAAATGAATGGTGAATGTGACTATGTGGGGAAGGGAAGGTGCAGATAAGAAGTTTCCAGTACCTTCCAAAAGACAAAGGGGTTGTGAAAACAGGAAAGCATAAGGAGATAAGGTTTTATGAGAAAAATAAATGATGTATAACTTGTAGGTGATACTGTTTATAGGAATCTCTCCAGCTGTGCACAATAATGTCAAATTTGAAAAATGCAAAGAGTACTTTACTCCACATTGTTGATATTCATAATTTCCCAAAGGAAAAAAAGAGTACAAAAATTCCTGGATAGTGGATAAAGATTTGTAAAGACATGGGAAATAAGAAAATTATGGCAAGGCAACAAGAAGATATTTCTTATTTGTTTCATGAACTTCAGTGACTATAGTTAAGGGTAACTATAACTCTAGAAGACTGAATATAGACCCTTCTCATAGAACAATTTCAAAATTCTATGACAACTGAAGTATTGCATATATTTGAAATATACTTATCATTAAATGGCAAATGAAGAACCAGGTTAAATAGAAGAAACATAAAAATCATAATTACAGGTATAATTTTATAATTACATGATGAGTTTTGGTAACAAATTCAAAGTAGAAACTAATTTGTATGGGACAAAGAGTAAAGAATTTTTTGACTTCTTTTTTATTGAAAACAGACTAAAAATTATATCCTAATCATGATTTATGATCCCTCTACTCCTCCCAGTTGCTCCCATCCCTCCTCCCATCTAGAACATTCTCTTTTTGTTTTTCATTAGAAAAGAAACTGACATTAACATGTTGATAATAAAATGAAATATAATAAGATAAAACAAACATGAGCACATTAGGCTAGGCTTGGAGGTACATGGAGACTCTGTGAGTTAAAGGCTAATCATCCAGGGTTACACAGTGAAACCCTGTCTCAAAACAAGCACGTCAACAAATGAAACAAAACACCAGAATAAGAAACACTGCAAACAGGGGATGGAGCCCCCCAAAAGGCAAAAGATGATAGGTGAGCAAGGCACTGATTATAATATATCAGAAGACCACAGTAGACCAAAGTGTTTATATCTCAGTTGGTGTCTCCTTTTCTCCTTTGGTACTGTGTAGAATACCTTCCCGTGCAAAGAATTCATAGGGGTAAAAAGTCTAGATAGTCAGAAGCTCAACTTATCCATGTTCAGTGAGTTGTTTAGGAGTTGTCTTCAGCAATGGGGCTTTCTGTCAGTTTTGGCGCAACAACGTATAACCTTAACAACAGCTTGGGTTATTTTGTGATTCCTATGAGACTTGTTTGGCCAAGAACTCAATTGTCAATATTGGAGCTTCATTTGGTGCTTAATAGGAGTTCTGTTTGCCAATATTTGGTGATTTTATTTAGATTACCTTTATATTTGTATATTTTTAGGAAGTTTATACTGTATTAGGTTCCCATACTACCACTCAAGAGACCCTTACATTTTCACTTTTTCCAAAATTGTCTCCCTTCATCCCTCTTCCCTCCCCCTCCCAATGTGATCTCCCCTTTCCAGCCCCACCTCAGCTGTCCATAAGTTTCCCATTTTCCTTTGCTAGAGATTTATCTGCACCTCTTAATACTTTATTCTGTACTCAACCTCTCTGGTATGAAAGATTGTAGTTTTGATATCATTAACTTTGCAGCTATTACTAACATATAAGCAATAACATACCATAAATGTCTTTCTGGATTTGGGATACCTCACTCAGACTGAAATTTTTTTCAGTTCCATCGCCCTGCCTGAAATGATTGCATTTTTTAACAGTTTAGTAGTAATCCATTTTGTAAATGTGCCATATTTTCTTTATCTAGTCTTCTGTTGATGAACACCTATCTAGGTTGTTTTCAAATTCTTTTTACTATGAATAGAGAAGAAACACACATGGATGCTGTTTGTTGTTTTATGCTACAAAACTGGAGATGAGACTGGAAATTGTATTTAAAGGAGAGGAGGAAGACCAAAAATATCAAAGTCTATCTGCTTTAGTGACATGCTTGCTTCTCTGGCAGGCTTGGATGGTGGATTCCCAGGGAATGCCTGTTGGAGCTAGTGACTGGGACAAAGGAACATAGAAGGAGGAAAGTCTGAAGAGAAGATCTTCATGATATGCTGGTGATTGGCATACAGAGGAAAGGAGGCATTCCATACAGCACAAATCTGTTCTAGATCTGGGGTGCGTGTGGGGAATAGTATTTGCAGTAGATGAGAAAGAAGTGAAAATCTACAGTTAGCCTACCTCCTTTCTTGGCTGGCATATCTTGAGGATTCCCAGAGAAAAAGGAACAAAATATATGTGTGGCAAACTTGTAAGATTTATTTAAGCTTCAAAAACAAGTGTTCTTAAAACCTAATAAATATAGTAATGTTTTCAAATATTATTATTGACACCCTCTTTTTGTTTCCTTTTTATGACTCCATTTTCTGATATAATAACTATGCTAGTGAAATTCAATTAGCCTCCTGTGTTTATCTCAGTTAAGCAAATCTTTTTCTTTCTTCCTTTTCTTTTCCTTTTCTTTTTTTTTGAGACATAGTTTCTCTGTAGTTTTGGAACATGTCCTAGAACTCACTCTGTAGACCAGGCTGGCCTCGAACTCAGAGAGCTACCCCATCTCTGCCTTTCGAGTTCTGGAATTAAAGGTGTGTGCCACCACCACCCTGCTGATTAAGCAAATGTTAATTGGTGTATTTATGAAAGTTTCCCATGAGTAGTGGTTGTTGAACAAGGTAAATCCATGGTGTATAGCATATGATGTGTTGGCCCTGTGTACCTATGGTCCTTTTTCCTCTTTATTTTGACAAATTGTAGATATCTGATATGGTTTCCACCTGCTGCCAAAAGAAGCTTATTTGATAACAACCCATAGGCACACTTTTCTGTAGGTATCAAAATAAGTATTTCAAAGCAGTTAGGAAACATACTTCCTTAGGAAAATAAAGTAGTATGTTCTTCTTTGTGGACTATGACCTCACTAGCCACAGTTAGTTGGCTGTGTTTACAGTTCCAGGCATCAATTCCATTCTGTTGAGTAAGCCTCTGGTCGAATAAGATATCTATTGATTATCCCCATGATGTAAACTCTACTTTTGCACTCTTGAGGACACCCTAGCTGAGTTGCTCATTGTTGCTGTACCTAGGCATGGCCACAGAGTTGGGCTGTTAATTGTTTTTTTCCCCTGGAAACTAGCATGCAGTTTCTGATTCTATGACAGCTAGTCCTCATGAAGAGCCTTCCAGGTAGCTTCCAGGGCCATTGTGGTGGTTGAATCAAGAGAGTTTCATTTTCAATTTTTGGGAAGCAAGCAAGAGAAACATCAATCAACAACCACCTATATTGCTTAAAGTATTTCTTGGACCTCTCTTGAAGATATGTTATTTCCCTTCAAGTATCATAACTACATTCAAATTCTCATTTTCTTTCTCTCTCTAATATGTTTCCTATTTTCTTTTAAAGCATCTTTATCATCATTTACCCTTCATCCTTCCCTTCTTGCTTTACCACTCTTCCAATATTCCATTTTTTCTATTGTCCCATCTGTATCGCCTGTCTCTTATTGACCCCTCTCCAGAGCTCCTACTTCCTTTTCTGTTATTATGATGCTTTCCTACTTTACTGGTTTTTCAGTTACTATGGTTTAGTCACTTAAATCTAAAAATTTGGAGTTAATACCTACAAGTAAGGGAACATATGGAACATGTGCTTTTCTGGGTTTCATTAAGATAACTCAGTAAAACATTTTGTCTATATTATATATAATATATTTTGTATATATTATATATAAACACACATACACAGAGAGAGAGAAAGAAAGAGAGAGAGAGGTGGTCATACTTGTGGATTTTGTGGTCTTTCACACCGATTTTGAAAATGATTGCACTAGTTTGCAGTACTATCAACAGTGAATGAGAGTTCTGTATCCCTCATATCCTCTCCAGCTTTTGTTGTCAGTTGGTTTTTAGAGCATAGTCACTCTGACTGGATAATAGGAATGTTCAAAATTTTATTTACATTTTATTATTTGTCCAGGATGTTGAACAGTTTTCCAGATATTTCTTAGCTATTATATTTCTTCTTTTGAAAATTTTCTGTTCAAATCTTTATTTCAGAACATTTTTTATTATTATTTTATTACTTTAAAAGATATCAATCCAAAAAAAGAAAAGATATCAATCCAAATTCCCACTCCCTTCACACACCCTCCGAACCCTCCCTCTCCAATCCTAAGAGAGGGCAAGGCACCCTGCCCTGTGGCAAGTCCAAGGCCTTCCCTACTACATCTAGGTTGAAAAAGGTATAAATCCAAAGAGAACAGGATCCCAAAAAGCCAGTACATGTAGTAGAGACAAATCCCAGTACCACTGTCACTGGACGTTCAGTCTACCCCAACTATCAACCACATTTAGAGGGACTAGTTTGATCCCATGCTCATTCACATCGAGTCCAGTTGGAGTTGGTGAGCTCCCAGTAGCTCAGGCAAACTGTCTCAGTGGATGAACCCCTCATGGTCTTGACATCCTTGCTCATATTCTCACTCCTTCCACTCCTCAACTGGACCTTGGGAGCTCAGTCCAGTGCTCCAATGTGGTTCTCTGCATTTGTTTCCATCTGTTGTTAGATGAAGGTTCTATGGTGATATTTAAGATATTCCTCAGTCTGACTACAGGGCAATCCAGTTCAGGTACCCTCTCCTTTATTGCTTAGGGTCTTAGTCGGGGTCATCCTTGTGGATTGCTGGGAATTTTTCTAGGGCCCGGTTTCTTGTTAACCCCACAATGGCTACCTCAATCAAGATATCTCTTTTCTTGCTCTCATATCTGCCCTTCCTCCATCTCGACTATCCCATTCCTTCAAGTTCTCCTAAACGCTCCCCTTCTCCCCTTCCTTCTATCCCCCGCTCCCATGCTCCCAATTTTGTCAGGCAATCTTGTCTGTTTCCAATTCCCAGGTGGGTCTATATATGTTTTTCTTTGGGTTCACATTATTACTTAGCTTCTCTAGGATCTTGAACTATAGGCTCAATGTCCTTTGTTAAAGGCTAGTATCCACTTATGAGTGAGTATGAGTATATACTATATTCATTTTGGGGGTCTGTTTTCCCTCACTCAGGATAGTGTTTTCTAATTCCATCCATATTCATGCAAAATTCAAGATGTCATTGTTTTTTACCACTGAGTAGTACTCCAATTTGTAAATGTGACACAATTTCTTTATCCATTCCTCAGTTGAGGGGCATTTAGGTTGTTTCCAGGTACTGACTATTACAAATAATGCTGCTATGAACATAGTTGAACAAATGCTTTTGTAGTATGATTGAGCATCTTTTGGGTATATTCCCAGGAATGGTATTGCTGGATCCTGAGGTAGGTTGATTAACAATTTTCTGAGAAAGGACCATACTGATTTCCAAAATGGTTGCACAAGTTTACATTCCCACCAGCAATGGATAAATGTTCCCCTTACTCCACATCCTTTCCAGCATAAGCTATCATTATTTTTTTATCTTAGCCATTCTGACAGGTGTAAGATGGTATCACAGAGCTGTTTTGATTTGCATTTCCCTAATAGCTAAGGAAGAAGAACATGTCCTTAAGTATCTTTTGGCCATTTGAAATTCTTCTGTTGAGAATTCTGTTTAGTTCAGTATACCAGCTTTAAATTGGATTATTTAGAATTTTAATGTCTAGCTTCTTGAGTTCTTTATATATTTTGGAGATCAGTCTTTTGTCTGATGTGGGGTTGGTAAAGATCTTTCCCCATTCAGTAGGCTTCCTTTTTGTCTTATTGACTGTGTCCTTTGCTTTACAGAAGCTTTTCAGCTTCAGGAGGTCCTATTTCTTTATTCTACTTCCCACTTTTTCTTCTATAAGGTTCAGTGTGGTCAGATGTGGTTGGATTCATATTGAGGTCTTCAATCCATTTGGACTTGAGTTTTGTGCATGGTGATAGATACAGATCTATTTTCATTCTTCCACAGCTTGACATCTAGTTATGCCAGCACCATTTGATGAAGATGGTTCCTTTTTTCCATTGTATAATTTTAGCTTCTTTGTCAAAAATCAGGTGTTCATATGTGTGTGGATTAATATCCGGGTCTTCAATTTGATTCCATTGGTCAACATCTCTGTTTTTATGCCAATACCAAGCTGTTTTGATTACTGTAGCTCTGTAATACAACTTAATGTCAGAGATGGTAATGCCTCTGGAAGTTCCTTTATTGTATAGGATGTTTTTTTATTCTCCTGGTTTTTTTTGTTTTTCCAAATGAAGTTGATTATTGTTCTTTCAAGGTCTGTGAAGAATTGTGTTGGGATTTTGATGGTGATTGCATTGAATCTATAGATTGCTTTTTGTAGGATTGCCATTTTACTATGTTGGTCCTTCCTATACAAGATCATGGGAGATCTTTCCATTTTCTGTTGTCTTGTTCAATTTCTTTCTTCAAAGATATAAAGTTATTGGCATACAAGTCTTCCACTTCTTTGGTTAGAGTTACTGCAAGATATTTTATGCTATTTGTGGTTATTGTGAAGGGTGATGTTTCTCTGATTTTTCTCTCAGCTCCTTTATCTTTT
>PVIU01014955.1:0-50051 GCA_004026605.1 Ondatra zibethicus | reverse complement strand
AGGGGCATTTAGGTTGTTTCCAGGTTCTGGCTATGACAAACAAAGCTGCTATGAACATAGTTGAGCACATGTCCTTGTGGCACGATTGAGCATCCTTTGGATATATACCCAAAAGTGGTATTACTGGGTCTTGAGGAAGGTTGTTTCCTAATTTTCTGAGAAATTGCCACACTGACATCCAAAGGGGTTGTACCAGCTTACATTCCCACCAGCAATGCAGAAGTGTTCCCTTTTCCCCACAACCTCTCCAGCATAAGTTGTCATCAGTGTTTTGGATCTTGGCTATTCTTACAGGTGTTAGATGGAATCTCCGAGTTGTTTTGATTTGCATTTCTCTGATGACTAAGGATGTTGAACATTTCCTTAAGTGTCTTTCAGCCATTTTAGATTCCTCTGTTGAGAGTTCTCTGTTTAGGTCTGTACCCCATTTTTTTTATTGGATTATGTGATCTTTTGGTGTCCAATTTCTTGAGTTCTTTGTATATTTTGGAGATCAGACCTCTGTCTGATGTAGGGTTAGTGAAGATCTTTTCCCATTCTGTAGACTGTCGTTTTGTCTTGTTGACCATGTCCTTTGCGTTACAGAAGCCTTTCAGTTTCAGGAGGTCCCATTTATTAATTGTTTCTCTCAGTGTCTGTGTTGCTGGGGTTCTATTTAGGAAGTGGTTCCCTGTGCCAATGGCGTTCAAGTGTACTTCCCACTTTCTCTTCTATAAGGTTCAGTGTGGCTGGCTTTATGTTGAGGTCTTTGATCCATTTGGACTTGAGTTTTGTGCATGGTGATAGATATGGGTCTATTTTCATTTTTCTACATGTTGATATCCAGTTATGCCAGCACCACTTGTTGAATATGCTTTCTTTTTTACATTTGATATTTTTTTGCTTCTTTATCAAAAATCAGGTGTTCAAAGATGTGTGGATTGATATCCGGGTCTTCTATTTGGTTCCATTGGTCCTCCTGACTGTTCTTATGCCAGTACCAGGCTGTTTTCAGTACTGTAGCTCTGTAGTGGAGTTTGAAGTCAGGGATTGTGATGCCTCCAGAAGTTCTTTTATTGCATAGGAATGTTTTGGCTATCCTAGCTTTTTGCTTTTCCAAATGAAGTTGAGTTCTTTTGAAATCTTTGAAGAATTAATTGTTTCTCTCAGTGTCTGTGCTGCTGGGGTTCTATTTAGGAAGTGGTTCCTTGTGCATGGTGATAGATATGGGTCTATTTTCATTCTTCTACATGTTGATATCCAGTTATACCAGCACCACTTGTTAAATATGCTTTCTTTTTTCCATTTGATATTTTTTGCTTCTTTATCAAAGATCAGGTGTTTGAAGATGTGTGGATTGATATCCAGGTCTTCTATTCGGTTCCATTGGTCCTCTTGTCTGTTCTTATGCCAATACCAGGTTGTTTTCAGTAATGTAGCTTGGTTTATTATTTTTTAAATTTTGTTTTTGTTTTATATGTATGGGTGTTTTCCTGCATGTATGTCTGTGCACCTGAGGAGGCCAGAAGACTATATCAGATAGATCTGGAACTGGAGTTACAGAGGGCTATGAGTCTTTATGTGCCTTCTGGGAATTGAACCTGGGTCCTCTGGAAGAGAAGCCAGTGCTCTTAACCGGGAGACATCTCTCCAGTACCTTTTCAGATATGGCTACGGTGTCATGTGATCTGAGACAATCTATTGAGTTCACATTTTCTCCATAGCCTGTGGCTGCTTTGTTTACTTAATACCACGATAGCCACCACGCTTCACATAATAGTGACTTGCTTAATGACTGTGGTGAGTCTTTGTTTCATGGAACCCCATGAAGGCGGTGCTACCTCAGAACCACACTCTAAACAGAGGGCACAGCTTAGCTGAGTTGAGCAGCTTGCCCAAGGTTGCAAAGCTTCTGAGGAGCTGAGCTGAGACTCAATTGCTTCCAACCTTCTGTGATGCTGCTCCTGCTCCTGCAGTAAACAGGTAGCCTGAGCTTTGTGGGATTTGAGCATGCTTGGAGCATGCTATTCCAGGTCCTTCAAGCATTTAGCTCAATGGCCACTTGTGAGGTTTCTGCTAACTTTGTCTCACTTTGTAGGAATGAATGAAACATGGCCCAGAGATGATAGTATCTGGGGTTGGGATATGGTGAAGCTGGGCTTTCAATAGGATTACATGTTAAAGTTTCTAAAACTTCTCTTTCCTTGGAGTTTATTTATATGAAGGTTTTTGCTCCATCCATCCATCTGTCTATCTACCCATCTGTCGTCTATCCATCCATCCATCAGTCATCCATCCACCCATCCATCCTTCCATTCATTGTCCATTCATCTGTCATCCATCCATCAGTCATCCATCCATCCATCCATCCATTCATCCATCCATTGTCCATTCATCCATCCATCAGTCATCCATCCATCCATCCATCCATTCATCCATCCATTGTCCATTCATCCATCCATCTGTTATCCATTCATCCATCCATCTGTTATCCATTCATCCATCCACCTATCATCCATCCATCCATCCATCCATCCATCCATCCATCCATCCATAATCCACCCACCTATCATTCACCCATCATCCATCCATCACCCATCATCCATATTTTCCCCTCCTTAATCATTCACAATTCTATGTTGAGAGCTGGGATGTAGTCAGTCGGTAGAGTGCTGGTCTGGTATTCACAAAATCCTGAGTTAGATGCCCAGCAGCACATAAAGTTGGTGCTTATAATCACAAACTCAGGAGGTGGAGGCAGGACGACGAGAAGTTCAAGGTCATCCTTTGGCTGGATAGCAAGTTTGAGACTAGCCTGAACTATTATTGAGAGCCTATCTCTGTAGACCAGGCTGGCCTCAAACTTTTTTCTTCTGTATCTTATTGGGCATAGTGGCATATACCTTTGATTCCAGCACTTGGGAGGCAGAGGCAGGTGAATATCTGTGAGTTAGAAGCCAGCCTGGTCCACACAGTGAGTTTCAGGACAGCCAGGACTATAGTGAGACCCTGGCTTGAAGAGAAGAGAAGAGAAGAGAAGAGAAGAGAAGAGAGAAGAGAGAAGAGAAAGAGAGAGAGAATATCTCAAAACTTACCAAACTAAATTGCAAGGTGCAGACTACTTATATTCTAGATTCTAGAAATTTGCATTTTTGAGTGAGAATGGGGTTGGACAGGGAAGCTTGAAGGTGAATACTGCATTGAGATGCATGAGGCAGAGACAATAGCCACTATACTCTGGAAACTCCCTGTGTGAGGGGTGGACATAGGGTGCAAGCAGGAGCTGTCTCTGTGACCAAGAGCCCAAGTCAAGATCTCAGAGGAGGTGGCTTTTTGGCATAATGATATTGGAGCATTCCTAGAGGTGAAAGACTCACAGCTGAAGGGACCGCTTATGGCTGTCCAGGGCAGCACCCTTGACTGACTGCATGAAGACCCAGCGACCGCTGGCACAATTTCTCATCGCTCCGCTGTGCTTCAGAGCCAGAAGTCAAAATGAAATAGGTATTTCCTGTTTCTCAGTTGATGGCTTCTGTTCATCGTCACTTCCTTTATCAGGCCAACTCCAAGGGCACACGTATTTACTACTGCTACTCCTATCAGTGTGTGAGCATATGTGCAACGGCTCACATCTGGAGGTCAGAGTAAACCATGTGCTGTTGTTTCTCTCCTTCCTTTACGTGGATCCCAGGGACTGAACTCAGGTCATCAGGCTTGCGTAGCAAGCACCTAGAGTCCCCAAGCCATCTCACCATCTCAGCGTAAGTACTTCTGAGGTGCAAACCTGCCCTTCATGCCTGCTGCTTCTGCACCACTGACTGATTCAGATGGATTGTTGAGGCTCCAGGAAAGGGGGAGGTGGTGGCCACAATTCAATATTTGGACTAAGAATGGCAATTCCATAGGTAACCACAAGATGGAGACATTTCACAATTTATGTTTTAAGACCTTGCAGCAGGGGTTTTATTCTTCTGGCGTCTTAGCCTTTGTTCTAAAATTGGTTCAAGTTTTCCTTAGAGTTAGCAGTGTGATTGGAGCCCTGTGATGAGGCTCTGTGGTGGCTCCCCACCAGGAGCTGAAGAATCCTTGTCTTGTGAATCCAGGAAGCAGAGATGAAAGAATGAGTCCCCCCAGGGCTAGGTGAGAACATGAGGGTTATTGTTCATAGCACCCCCTCATGGCCCCACCCTCCCCACTCCACCACCCAGCCCAAACCTTGCAGAGTGGAGAATATATTTATTTTGCTATTTTGCTATGAATAGGACAGATAAAGACAGGCACATAGTTGTAGGTTTTCTGTAAACTGTCAATACAGCGTTTGTGAGGAGTGCGTGCGTGCGTGTGTGTGTGTGTGTGTGTGTGTGTGTGTGTGTGTATGTGTGTTGCTGGGGGCAGAGCTGGTGTAAAGGAAGGGTAGGAGAACATTCCGAGTGGACAGAGGCTGTGATCCTGGTCTAAAAATCTGAGAACCCAGCGAGGCTTTCTGCTTTGTTTTACTGTTCGCCCCCAGGGCTGGTTTTAATGGGAACAGTTTTGCATATTCCTTGTCCTGTGGCCGCATCAGCACTTAGGTCACTGTCTTTATTGCAGGGTACAGAGGGGACGTCTCAAAGCATCTAATTGCAAAGGGCAGCAGCCACTTTTTCAAGTCAGCATCATTTGTTCAGGGGAAGAGTTCTGCAGACCCGGGTTGGCGTGAAGTAGGTCAGGCTGAAGGAAGCAGCCTGGCGTCTGTGAGAGGAGGGTTCAGAGGACTCTGAAAGGAACGTTCCTTCAGCTGCCTGCTTCTCTGACCCTTAGGGGCTTTTGGGTGTCCTCTCACCCTGCGTCAATTAGAGCCATGTTTCAGTTACCCACCCACGGACCCACCCACCCACCCACTTGCTCCTCACTCACTGAAAGCTAGTGAAAGCCGGCCTTTCCAGACTCCCCCCTAGATGCTGGAGCCCCAGCAGAGGGACCTCTCAGGATGCTTGGTACACGCTGGGGACATGTGGATCCTTTGAGACAAGTCTGCTGGGTGGTCACTTACTCTCTTCTCTGAACTTTGGTTTTCTCAGAAATATAACAGGAATCATTTTGTACCTAACGATATCACCAACTGCACGAGATTACAGTGAGGGCGAAGAAAGCAGATTGTGCACAAGTCAGCATGGGACCTGGCTACGGGAAAGCTTTGGCCTTTGAGCAGGTGGCGAAGGCAAACTGTGGTAGCCAAGGGTGTGAACTGCTGCTGTACCCTGCTTTCCTTGATGGCGCTGGAGTCTGAAACCCAGTGAACCTAATAGATGCCTTCTTCCCTAAGGTGTCCAAGACTGAGTTTGTGAGATGACAGTATGACAAACTGTTTAAGGGCACAGGCCCTCAAGCAGCCTGGTCCATGGTAAGTCCCAGCTGGATGGTTGCTGGCTGCAAACTTTAAGCCAGGCCACTGAGAGTCTTTGTGTTTCAACGTCCAACCTGTAAAATAACAGCAGCTTTCTGAACACGGTGGTTATGAGTCAGTGCAAAGCACCCAGAATAGGCCCTGGTGGACTCAATCACTCACCATGATGCTGTGGTTACTGCTGTTCCAGCCAACTTGGTTCTCTGATGGTAGATTTAAAGGGTGCATGGCTACTAGATCAGTGATCTCACATCCATGGAGGCCGTTTCTCGAACACAGTAAGGGAATGGGGTGAGAACAGGGTGGGTGGGAGAGCAGAGGAGGGTAGTGGGACGGGTGGGATAATAATGGTGAGGTTGTGGTGAGGATGAAGGTGGCGGTGGCGTGAAGGTGGCGATGACGGGGTGAAGGTGGCGATGGCAGGATGAAGGCGGGGATGAAGTGAACAGAGGATGAGATGTTGGTTCAGGTGGGATACTAGAATAACTCCAGAGTTGTAGTCACTTCACTCACTGTCTCAGAAGGTCCAAGCCATGGACATTTGGCTGTGTGATGCTGGGCACCTGAGGAGGCAACGTTTCATGGTAGCAGGAGCGTGTGGAGGAGGCTGTTCTCGTATCCCCTTGGTTTCCAAGAGCCCTAAAGAGCACAATCAGCTAAGGACCAAGCACTTAACACATGAATCTTTTGGAGGGCATTTTAAATCAAAACATAAGAGGTGAAGGAGGTGTTGGGTAACTGTTGTCTGTGATGGTGATGGACTAGTGGTCAGGTGGCTTGCTGTGGTCAGTGGGGTGAAGTGGGGTGTTAGTGGGGAGGGCTGGGGAGGGACTGGTATGTAGAAGAGGATGGGGTATTTGTCACTGGAGCTATGGGGAGACAGTGTGAGATAGGCACTGTCAGTGTGGTGAGATAAGATGGCCCTTCTCTTTGTTCTGGGGAGGTCATTCTTACTGTGACCGGCACCACAGGTCACCTTCAGGAACTGAAGTGACCCCAGCTCCTCAGGATTCCCCATCTCTTCTTGGAGGCCCTGGTGTGTTGACAGCTAAACCAGTTTCTTCTCATTGCCAAGCACTTGTCTCCTTCATGTATGGACATGCCTATACTAAAGTAATTGATCAATCAATCAATGAACTTTAATTTTCCGTTTTCATGTGTCTGGGTATTCATGCTTGCAGGTGTGTGTGTGCACCCTACCCTGTGTGTGTGCGTGTGTGCAGAGACACAAAGTTGATGTCAGGACTCATCCTTCATCTCTCTTCCATCTTACTCAATGAGGCAGGGTTTCTCAGTCAAACTCAGAGCTCACTGATATGGCTAATCCCACTAGCCAGCTTGCCCTGGGAATCCCCAGTCTCTGCCTTGTGAAGGTGGAATCGTAGGCAGACCACCACACCCATCCCACATTTATGTGGATTTTGGGGGATTCAAACTCCAATACTCATGACATGTAGAAAGCACTTTCGCCACTGAGCCATCTCTGCAGCCCTGTCAACCCTTCAATAAAATCTTAGCCGATGGTGGTGGTGGTGGCACCTGCCTTTCATCCCAGCACTTGGGAGGCAGAGGCAGGTGGATCTCTGTGAGTGTGAGGCCAGCCTGGTCTACAGAGCAAGTTCCAGGACAGCCAGGGCTGATGCAAAGAGAAACCCTGTCTTAAAAACATTCAAAGTATTTATTTTCTGTGCCTGCACCTGAACATGTGCGCCGTGTCCATTCTTGGTGCCCAGGGAAGGAGCCGACCTTCTGGAACTGGAATCATGGAGAGCTGTGAGCAGCCATGTGGGTGTTGGGACTCTAACCCGGGTTCTCTGCAAGAACAAGTGCTCGTAGCTGCTGAGCCATCTCTCCAGCCCTTATGCTTTATTTTATAGTCTCATCTCATACTCTTTTTCCCCTCTGAGAAACCATAGGCATTTTAAAGATATTGTTCACATATTTCTTACAACACGCCTTTGACGTGGGGTCAGGTCCAAGAACCTCACTTTACAGGTGACAAAATTGAGGTTCTTCTTCGAGTCCCGTGTTTCTTAAACCATCTCGAAGTGGTTCCTGGCTTGCAACCCTTCCTGGGGCTGGAGTGATTAATTTTCGTTGGAGAAAAAGGCTGTTTTGTTACACTTCCACCTCCCCTCCCATGGAAGGGGAGATGCCGGGGGTGGCTGTTTCTTCCTCTTTACAGAGAGCCGGTTGTGTGGCTTCGTCCTGGTTTCCTTGCTGACAGGGTAGGACTGGGGTGGGGGCTGAGCCGTAGAACACTGGGACACAGGGAGGGGCATGCAGTTTTCCTATGAATCTTTGAAGAGTGGGTGCTGTTTGTATTGCCTTTGCCAGCTCAGGAACCATTTTGGAGATAGGAAAGAAAGGAAGAGAAAGAATGAAAGAGGGAGAAAATAAAACAAAACCCTAAACACTTCTGTTATTTTTGATCACTCAATTTTTTTTTTTGCTTCACAGTTGGTAAAGCTGAGAAAAAAAGATCGCATTTTCCTTGGTGAGAAAAGCCGCAGTTTCTTCC
This sequence comes from Ondatra zibethicus, assembly GCA_004026605.1. Taxonomy (NCBI): domain Eukaryota; kingdom Metazoa; phylum Chordata; class Mammalia; order Rodentia; family Cricetidae; genus Ondatra; species Ondatra zibethicus. The sequence continues at coordinate 42,165 of PVIU01014955.1, read as the reverse complement.
GGAACGCCTTTGAAGAGAGGGGCCCACCACAATCCCTGTCCTTGGAGATGGTGCATTATTGGCGCATGAGCTGTGACAAAGGCCTTTGAGGCTGAGAAACGGATGAAAGGACCCCATTCGTCTCTAGCAAGCAGTGTCCTCAAACGCTAGCTGTGCGGGTTAAACAGGAGCCAGAAGCTCCCAGCAGCCTCCCCAGTCCTGTTTGCAGATGGTTTACGGATGGGCTGGGCGTTGAAGCCTCAGGACCCTCCCTTCTTCCCTCTGCTGAACACTCTTGCTGGTGCCCACTCATTAACTTGTGTTCCCGTTAAGTGCCTGGGGTTGCAGTCCTCTGCCTGCAATAAATGGGCGAGCGCCACCAGGGGAGATGCTGGAGTCGTAGAAGTGGTCTCCGCAGTGGAGCAGTGTCATGATAACTTTGCAAATTTAAGAACAGCACATAAGGCGAAGATGAGGAAGCCCCATGAAGTGCTGACCAGAGCCACTTCCCTTGCTGTCCTGGGGCTCCACGTGGGATGCAGGCTGGGGAGGAGGGAAAGTTACACATCAGGCAGTGTGCTTGGTTGACGTCCTCAGAGATCTGCCGGGAGACTTTCCTTTGTCATGTCTCAGAGGATTCCTGGTACCAACTGCTCTGTGCCCACCGGGGTCAGGGTGTGAAACTTAGCTGTGAGGAAGAAGTAGTCTTGGCACCAGGGAAGGGAGTCAGTCTCAGGGCAGAGTTGTGCACCCCTGGAAGCTCAGGGCACTGGAGGATGTGCAGCGGTGAAGCGTGGTCCTGAGGAGGGATGGGCTGTGGTGTAGTCGGGGTGTTTCTCTGCTGAGGTGGGACAGGAACAGATGTCAATGGACCATTCAATGCCACCAGGCCTGGGCCGGGAGTCAGAACTGTGTTCCTAGCTTATTACGTCAAAGGAAAACCATAGAGTGTTTGAGGAAAGAGGGACTTGAGTTTATGAAATCATTTGGGCATGTGATTCCGGGGTGGTGGTGGTGTTGACTTCAATGGATTTGGGCTCTGTTCTGGGTTAGTGTTTCAGAAAAGGGAGCAATTTGGTGAGTAGGTACCTTGTCTTAGTCACACTCCTTGATTTAACCTGTAGGTCTGGACGTGGGAGGATGGAGCTATCTGCAGCTATCGCTCTGAAAGAACAGCGATGACTCACATTGGTGGGGGGAGAGGAAGCTCGTCACTCTGCCTCCCCCGTTCAGTTAATGGAGTGTGGTTTTCTTTTTATATAATTGGACTTCTCAGTTGATGCTGACATTGTGACATGGGTATGGATCTTGGGGACATCACCGTCTAGCAGGGAGCAGCTAGGTTGACTACCAAATGAAACATCTCAGAGATGTTCTCCCACCGTTTTCATCAAAATAACCTGGGATCCGGGTACTGAGAGATGAATAGGAGTTTTCTAGATCAACTGGGTGGCGCTGAGTATCCTAGGAGGCAGTGGGCACAGAGTAGGTCAGGATTGCAGAAATAAGGGTGTGGGAAGAAGGGGGTCCCAGGCCAAGGAGACGGGTAGGGCCGGCTGATGAGAGATTGGCGAGTTTCACTGAGGAACCTCTGCCTTCTTCTAAGTGCTTGCTTAGCTCAGAGCAACTGATTGACAAATGTTTATTGAAATAGACTATCGGATACTGAATCAAACCCCTTCTTGTGTATCCCAGCTTCTTTCTTTACACCCAGGTCATAAAGAAGAGCTGTGTGTGGGTTTGGATGCCGTCCGCCCTGGAGAGCAGATAGCACTGGACTTCGGCAGTCATGGAGCTGAGTGGATCCTTACTACATGACCCACTACACTTCGCAGGCTGTGACTCAGAAGCCGCACTGACACCAACAATCTTTTCTTCCACTCTTCACTGTCAGTGCCTCTAAATGTTCCCTCATGCCAACACCCAGACTGCTTCTGTGGCTATCGTCAGGCAGGTGCACGCCTTTAATCCCAGCACTCAGGAGGCAGAGTCAAGCAGATGTCTGTGAGCTGGAGGTCAGTCTGCTCTTCATAGTGAGGTCGAGGTCAGTGAGGGCGATAAAGAGAGACCACGTCTCAACGAAAAGCGACAACAACCCCCACATCGAAACACATGTCTACCATATCAAAAATTCCCCGTGTTGGGGACTGAACCCAAGGCCTCTGCTAGTGAGGTAAGAGCTTTTCCACTGGGCTGTATCCTCAGCCAGCACCTGCCATCTGAAGTCTCACGTGGGTCCTGCGTCTGGCTAGAGTCAGGTCTCACCATCAGGTCAAAATAAACTGTGGTGGTTTGAATAGATATGGCCCCCATAGACTCATGTGTTCGAATGCTTGGCCTCAAGGAGTGGCACTAGTAGGAGGTGTGGCCTTGTTGGAGGATGTGTGTCACTGTGAGGGTGGGCTTTGTCTCATATGTTCAAGCTACATCCACTATGCCACAGTCTCCTTCTACTCCTATGGATCAAGATGTAGAACTTTCAGCTTCTTCTCCAGCACCGTGTCTGCCTGCATGACATCATGTCCCACCATGACAATGACGAGCTACACCTCTGAAACTGTAAGCCCTAATTAAATTTTTTCCTTATAAGAGTTGCCGTGGTCATGGTGTCTTTTCACAGCAATAGAAACCCTGAGACAGAAGTCGTTCTTGGACAGGAAAGTGATCTGACCGTAACATGAGAACAGGGCTGAGGACATGCTATTTAAAGACTGCCAACTGTGCTACATATCCAGCACCTTGTGTAAGTTTTTTTGGTGTGTGTAGTGTGTTTATGTATATGTATGCACGCACACATGGGTGTACATTCACATGCATGCACAAGCTAGTGGAGGCCAGACCTCCTATGGTTGCTCTCCACAGTATGTTTTGAGACAGGGTTTCTCACCGAATTCAGAGTTTTCTGATTGGTTAGACTGACTGACCAGAAAACTCTAGTGATTCACCTACCTCTGCCTTCCCAGTACTTGGTTTATGGGGGTGTTTGATCATGCCTGAGCTTTACAGGGGTCACAAGGATGAGAACTCAGGTTCTTGATGGGACTTTCCCTCTGTATGCTGTGATTACCATTAATGAATAAAGAAACTGCTTTGGACCTATATAGCAGGGCAGAACTTAGCTAGGCAGGGAAAACTAAACTGAATGCTGGGAGGAAGAAGGCGGAGTCAGAGAGAAGCCATCTAGCTCTGCCGGAGACAGATGCCAAAATTTTACCCGGTAAGCCACTGCCACGTGGCAATACACAGATTAATAGAAATGGGTTAAATTAATATGTAAGAGTTAGCCAATAAGAAGCTAGAGCTAATGGGCCAAGCAGTTATTTAATTAATAGAGTTTCTGTGCGATTATTTCGGGGCTAAGCAGCCAGGAACCAACAAGCGGCCTGCTGCTACAGGTTCTCAAGACTTCGTGGCAAGCACTTTACTGGTTATTTCCCCAGTCCCTTGTATAAGGTTTTTTTTTTTTTTTTTTTTTTTGTGGGGGGTGGGTAGTGCCTTTCAGCCTCTTCCTCGCTCATTTTCTCTGCTATCAGCAGGTGTATTTGAGATGGTGAGTACCTCCCAGGGCCTGTGTAATGCCAGCACTTTGGATTAAGGGACTAAAAGAAATTGCAGTCATTTGGGTAAGGGGCAGGAAGCTGCTGCAGCTGCTGGGCATCAGTGCAGGGATGGTGCTGGCTTGGACTCTGCTTCTTTCCTCAAGTGGCAGGAAGGTATAGGAGGCCCACCCTAGGACTGGACTGCTGGAGTGTTTTCTAACTCAAGGTCCAAAGTGACCTCCCTTCCTTGTGGTGTGGGGTGGGGAGGTACCATTTACCATTTTGTTGTTGTTCCAGGCAGGGACAGCATGCTGGGATGAGACCTCTCTTCCTGCCAGCTCGCTAAGGACTGGGATGGACACCTGCAGGCCACGCAGCAGAGCAGGCTCTGGGCCTGTGGACCCCTGCTTCTTCAGGATATTCTCTCATGTTCTCTAGGAAGACAGGGACAGGGGAGGCCTCGGGAAAGAGGGTGGCTTAAGCTGGTGTGGGTATTAGAATTTTCTGGTAAAAAAAAAAAAGGCTGTGAACAGGTCTCCCCAGTGTGAAGGGATGCTTGGTAGATGGAGAAAAGTGTCTCAGATGAAATAGCCGCAGGGGTGCTAAATAGCAGCGTGTGTTGTGACAGAGGCCAGTCTGTCGTACTGTGCTCTGCTAAAATGTCCTCAAGTATTCTGCTTTCTTGGCCCGACTCCTCGAATCCTCACAACAGACCTGAGAGGCAAGAAGCAATGCTGTCCCATGTCACAGGGATGTGGAGTGACCTAGCCAAGGTTCTCAGTTAATAAGTAGCCAGCAAAGCCAGGATCACGTGTGTTAGAGTCTGAAGTCGGCAGCGATATCAAGGACAGCTGTGGCAGGACGGTGGTATCGGGGTCAGCAGTTACTGCATGCTTACCCTGCACTGAGCACTGTGCTAAGCGCTATCCTGGGGAATCATCAGGACATTCGAGTCTGTGGGCTTTCACCCCCACTTCAGGCATGTGGAAACCAGAGATTGCTTAGTGGCTTGTGAGATGCAGGGTGGGAGAGGTCAGAAGGAGGAGGAAGTCTCAGACCTAGAAAGGCCTAGCGTAGGACCGGGAGGCAGCCACAGAGCCAACATGGATCACTGAGAACACCGTATTGCTACCTGGGGTTTTCTTACTACCCCTCTAGGGGCCAGACTCCCTGAATTCCATAGTTTTTTCCTATCAAGGGGGCAGGAGCTGTGCCATCTGTGTCATCTGCCTGTCCTGGCCTCTTCAGTGGGCTGCTCTGGGGTCCTGTTCACACTGTAGGCTACTGATGGTGACGGCAAGGATTGGCAAAACCAATCTCACCACTCAGAGTTCCCTGGGATTCCTTGGGCCTGCAGAACACCCTTTCTTCACTGAATTTTATCTTTTCCTGGGCATGTCTACTTTATCTAAATCAACCCCGCTTCCCATGGTCTCCAGAGCTCAGAAACAGGCAGCACTGTGACAGTCGGTGTCCACTGGATTTGGCCATGAAGCCCCCAAGTATTTGATTGGACTATATTCTTCATGCTTCCGCGAGGGTGATTAATTTAGATATTAGTATTATAACAGAGGGAAGGAGATTGCCCCCCGACAGTGTGGGCTAGCCTCCTCTAATCAGCTGAAGGCTTGAATAGGACAGAAAGACAAGTCTCCTCAAGTAAGAATGGTTCTCTGTCTGCCTGCTGCTGGGTCTCATCCTCAGCTCTTCTGGGCCTTGAGCCTGCCAATTGGCACTGTAGTTTAGCCTTTGCCAGCTTTCATAATCACAGGAAACATTGTTTGTAAGAAATTGCTCTTTAGAATAGGGATGTAGTTCGGTTGGTAGATTGCTTGCTGACTGTGCATGAAGCCCTAGCTTTGATTCCCAGCACCACATAAACTAGGTACGGTGATGCACACCTGTAATCTTCGCAGTTGGGAAGTAGAGGCAGGAGAATCAGCAGTCTGAGGTCATCCTCAGCTGTAAGCAAGGCTGAAGCCAGCCTGGGCTGTGGAAAATCCCATCTCAAAAAAAAAAATGGCCATGTTCTGTTTCTGTTTCTCTGGAGAGTCCCGAGCAATGTCTGTCTACATATTTGCTCAGGCAGAACCTGGGGAATCACAGTGACCACTCCATGACAAACCAGGCACCAAAGTCCTCTCATATGGGTTTAGCGCTACTTATGACAGCAGGACACCCTAAGGTGCCGGGTGGGTTGATGGAAGCAAGAACTTGGCAACGAGAATAACAAAGCTTGAGACTTATGGGAGATTTCAAACATACTCAACCAGAAACCTCAACCTATGCTCCAGGGATCCCTCAGAGTTCCTTGGAGTTCCCTGAAGGACCCACCACAGGGAGAAGAGGGAACTCTGAAGCCCTGACCTGCTGGAGCATTTGTTCCTTTAAATAATGGAATCAACCTGCAATATCATCTTTAAGCATTTTCATATACACCAAACATAGCCCAGGCTGGTCTAGAACTTGCAACGCAGCTGAGGATAAGTTTGAATTTCGGATCTTCCCACTCTTACCTCCTGAGTGCTTGGAATTATGACTATACACCACTCTGTCTGGTTTCTGCAGTGCAGGGGATTGAACCCAGGACTCCACGCATGCTAGGTGAGCACTTTATCCACCAAGCCACATGCCCAGCCCCTTTGAACCATCACTTAGAGAATTCTCATGCTCCAATATTTGAAAGCCATTCAGACTTTCTTCAACTGAGTTCCCATCTCTTCTTTCATGTCAAAGGCAACCTCAGCGAAAGAGGTGGAAAGCTGTGCCCAAAGCCAGTGGTGTCAGAGGTGGGACTTGAACTCGGCTCATATATAAAGTCTTTTTTTTTCCTGTTTAAATAAATACCTACAAAGCCATACATGTTACCATGTTGCAAGTGTGTGAGGCATCATGCTTATGTATGCACCAGCCACAGTTTTATTTGCTATGAAAAGTGTTTGGAATTTTTATGATTTGGAGTTTAAAAATTATTATTATTTTTATAACTTAAGAAGCACAAGGTAAATTGAACAGGCCTATGAAGATGTTGAGGGATTTTCTTTTCCATATACAGAGAATTGAACCCCTAAAGAAAATGTCCTAATGGGGTTAATAAAGGCCGGCATTCCTCAGAGAACTGGGAAATTAATCTGCCGGTTGAAACCTCAGAGGGGTTAATGGAAAGTGTAAAGCGACGGTTGTGCATATTGAAGTGTCTATAAATAGCTCAGTCCTGAACTGCCTCCCGAAGCCGCCGTAGCTTCCTTATTAACTCCGGCAGCTGCATGCCATGCTAGGATGAGACTCGAGTCTACTCCAGTGTATCCACAAGACCCCTGCAGCCTTGACCAAAGAGAGAGGTGTGGGGGTAGATGGCAAGTTGCCTGGTTATGAGTGATGTGCAAGGACCTCTTACAGTGAGTGGTGAGGTGCGTGCATGCGCGTGTGCATGTGTTTGTGTATGTGTGTGCATGAGAGAGAGATAGAGTGTTTGTGTGTCTGAGATGAGAGGGCAGAGTTTGGTTACAGCATGAAGCTCTCCTAGAGGTTAGAATCTTTTCATTTATTCATTATTTTTTGTGTGTATGTGTGCATGTGCATGAACAGGTGTGTGTGTGTGTGTGTGTGTGCATGTGTGTGCACGAGCATATGGAAGCCTGAGGCACTATTCATCTTGTTTGATGCAAATTCTTCACAGGCCTGGAACTTGCCCAGTCAGCCAGGCTCCTTTGTCAATCAGTCTCAGGGATTCACCTGCCTCAGCCTCTTCAGCAACAAGAGTTTACGTGTGTGCCATTACGCCTCCTACCACCCCTTTTAAGAGTGTGGGTTCTGGGGGTCAAACTCAGGACCTCATGGTTGTCAGGCAAGCAGGCACTTCACTGGCAGCGCCATCCCCCGGTCCCACAGTCTTCATATTTTCCGATAACAGGATTTTGTGGAAGAGGGCATGGAAGACTTAGATACTGACAACTTCCAAGCCCTCACTTTTTATGTGGGGTGTCCCCTGAAGGCCCAGAGGGATGGTAACTTGAATGAGACCGTGGCTCCAAAGAAGGCATGGGTTGTTCTCACTAATCTGATGGCTGCATTCCCCCTTCCTCTACGTTTCTGGGGCCACCTGTTTTACCTGTTTCTCCTGCTGGTTTGTGACCCCCCTCAATAGCAGGGACTGTCCCATTTGATTTTAATGTTCAGTGCCTGGCAAAGGGTCTTGGCAGTGTAGGTGCTCAGAAAACTCTTGTGAGTGACTGACTAATTGAATGAAAGAGCTTTCTTAGGAGAAATTGTCCCAAAGTCAATTTTTCCTAGAGAGAGACAGGAGAGGTCAAAGGAAGAAGAATTTCTTGACTCAGGGTGTCACTCTGTAGACCAGGCTGGCCTTGAACTCACAGAGATCCGCCTGTCCAAGTGCTAGGATTTAAAGGTGTGAGCCACCACCCTTGATGAGAAGAAGTTTTGAACAGAAACCAAGAGACAATGGCACCTTCCATGTCTACAATGGTCATTGTCTCCTGTGACTGAGGAGAAACACTAGTCACACCTTACTTGGTGACTGAGGACAGGGAGACCCTGGGACACTCAACACTGGAGAGAGGCATGCCTGCTCAGAGGCCGGCACTGAACCTCTGTGAGCTTTGCCAAAGCCCCATTCTTTATGTGAGGGCAGCTTTCCTGTTTGGGTGCCTTGGGAACGTCATGGCAAGGTGTTTGGAGACAGAAAACTGAGCTATCATCTGTTCAGCAGCGTCCTTTGGTGTGTTTTCTACCATCAGTCCCTCGGTGGTCCCCAGCCACCTTGCTCTTGCCATGGCTTCCACTTGCCTAGATGAGGTAGTAAGTCCTCTGTCCCCATCATCATGATGGTAGCCAATGGTACTGGGAGTGAGCCTAGGACCTCAGTCCCCTAAGTCTCAATTCCACCCATTGTCCCACAGAACTTCTGCCCAGAGAACAATAAAGCAGGTCTGCAAGCAGATGGAAGGCCTCCGAGTTGCAGGGCAACTGGGTCCTATGTATAGGCAGACCAGACATGTAGTCTCTGGCTGAAGCTATGCCTGAGTTGGGGCTACTGAGGAGGCTCTGATGTGGGGGAGAGGGAGAGGGGGGCAGAGATGGGAAAAACATCACAGGAGGCCAGGAAGCCTGCAGAGACAGAGGAGGATGAACAGCAGTGATTCTTATCAACCAGACATGGAAGATGGGGTGGGGGGAGAAAGAGGCAGAGAGAGGTAGAGAGAGAGAGGGGGGGGAGCACTAGCCAAGTAGATGCGGAGAAACAGAACGTAGACCTCACCCCAGGAAACGTTTTTAAGCTTCAGAGTGTCAAGAGATGTTATTTTTGCATTTGTGACATTTTTGGGCTGCAGTTACTTACAATTTAAAAGGACAAAAAAGAAAATCCTCAATCAACCCAACTTGGTCCTCATGCTGGGGGAAAGATAACGCTGAGCTGCTAACCTCTGTGTTATAGGGTTACAGAGACCATCCTTGGAGGATTTAGAAAGGGCCACACTCACAGTTCAGGGTCACTAGTCCTATGCGTTGATGTCACTCTGGAGGGACAGGTGGTAAGGGAGGGCCAGGAGTGTGCACCTGGAACCCGGACCAGAGCCAGGCAAAGACAGCATCATCACAAGGCAAGTCCTGGGACAGGGCGGCAGCCAGCACTCCTCCCAAGAGCTGGGTCACCTGCCAGGGCTGGACTTCCAGTGGGTGGCAGGGTTCTGTGTAGCCTGAACCCTGAGGTCTGGCTCATCTCTTCGCTCAAGGTTTTGATTGATCTCAGATTTAATTTCGCCTTCTAGGCATTTCTGACAAAGCTCTGAGCAGGAAAACAATATTATTTTTTCTTTTCTCTTCATGAAAAAGAGGGTAGGACCTTGCAATCATTTTCCTTTGTGAGAGAGGATAAATTGAGATGTCTGCGGGCAGGAAGGAATAAAAGATGATTGTAGCTGGGAGGAGCTTGGTGGGGCCTGAAGACTGCCTGCCCGTGATTGACTGCCCGTCATCGCTGCCTCAGCCAAGCAACACCCCTGTGCTGGTTAGCTTTTGTTACTTTGACATAAAGTAGAATCAGCTGGGAAGCAATAACCTCAATTGGGGAATCGCCTCCCCTGGACTGACCTGTGTGCATGTCTGTGGGGCATTTTCTTGATTAATGTTGGACGTGAGAGGGCCCAGCCCACTGTGGGCGACGCCATCCCTAGGCAGGTAGTCTTAAGTTGTATAACAAAGTAGGCTGAGCGAACAGTGAGGACCAAGCCAGTAAGCGGCTTTCCTTCTTCCAGGTTCCTGCCTTGATTTCCCTCAGGGCTGGACTGTAACCTAGGAGCTGCAATTACCAGCAAGTTGTTTTTGGTCAGTGTTTTATCATAGCCACAGAAACTAATCAGGACAGAAATGATAGACAGGGCGTGAGTTCCCACTTGCTGCTGTGAATGACCTGGCCATGCAGCGTATAGGTTTTGGACTATGTAGTGGGAAGATGTGGAAGCTTTTGTAGCTTTGGGCTGGGAAAGCCATTGAGTGCTCAGAGCTCAATGAGTTGTTGTGGGAACTTGTAAGATGATACCGAGAGAAGTGAAAATGATGGTGGCCTGGCTTGTGACATTTCAGAGGGGAGTCTGAAAGCCCCTTGCAGACTCTATTGGGGCCAGTCATGTGATATTTTAAATCAGTCTGTGATTTGCGCTGGAGAGATGGTTCAGTGTTTAAGAGCACTGGCTGCACTTCCAGAGGTCCTGAGTTCAATTCTCAGCAACCACTAGCACACAACCACCTATAGTGGGATCTGATGCCCCCTTCTGTCATGCAGACATATGTGCAAATAGAGTACTCATATACATAAAGAATCTGACTTCTGGTCAGTTTGGATGGATAACTTGGCCAGCTGTGGTTAAAGACAGAACAACATCATTGAAATGAAGCCTTCTGGGAATTATTCTCTCAGGGTCATCATACTGAAGCTGTGGTCTAGAGAGGAGGCTAAACCTGCATCTCAAGTTGGTAGCCAAGTGTGGTAATATGTAAGAGTACTAGGTTTGAAGGTATGAAGGAGCTATGTATCGCAGCCAGGGGATGGCGCCATGTGGTAGGGATGGAGCTCCTGTAGGGAGGCCAGGAGACTGCTGATGAAACTATAGCCTCAGGTGCAGTGGAGACCCCCCCACAGCATATTGGAGACACAAGGCTGGTGGGATGGCCACTAAAGACATTGTACAAAGCACGTACAGTTTGTCACCTAGCCGGAGCCTAGGTGACAAACTGTACGTGCTGTTGATAGCAGATCCACAGTGGTGGGGCTACCCAAGCCCTTTGGAGCCCAGAAGATCATAAGTGAGTCTAAGACTTCAGACACTGAGCTATTTACACTGCTGAGATGGGAAATTTAATATGGTAGTATATTAGTCGGGGTTGTCTAGAGCCACAGAACTTATGGAATGAATATCTATCTGTCTGTCTGTCTGTCTACTTTATCTATCTATCTGTCTGTCTATCTATCTATCTATCTATCTATCTATCTATCTATCTATCTATCTATCTATCTATCTATCTATCATCTATCTGTCTATCTATCTATCTATCTATCTATCTATCTATCATCTATCTATCTATCTATCTATCTATCTATCTATCTATCTATCTATCTAATTTATTAGAATGACTTACGGGCTGCAGTCTAACAATGACCAGCTGTGAATGGAAAGTTCGAGGATCTAGTAGCTGCTCAGTCCCACGAGGCTGGGCATCTCAGCTGGTCTTCTGTATGTGCTGGGATCCTGAAGAAGCAGGCTCCAATGCCAGTAAAGGAATGCATGGGCTGACAAGGCGAGGGCCAGCAGGAGAAGAACGAATCCTGCCCTCTTCCATTGTTCTTATATAGGCTCCCAGCAGAAGGTGTGGCCCAGGTTAAAGGTGTGCCTTCCAGCCTCCAGGTCTGGATCAAAGGCATGTTGTCTTCTTGCCTCAAGGTCCAGGTCACAAGTGTGCCCTCCATTTCTGGGTTATAGATTATTCCAGATACAGTCAAGTTGATGACCAAGAAAAGCCATCACAAGTAGTAAAAATAGAATAGGTGAAATGATTTCTGTTTTCCCAGTTCTTCGCACTGTCAGCAAATTAGGAACTGGGTGGGATTGCCTGTTACCCACCTACCCTGGAAGAGGTTCTACCCGAGGGAGCAAAGCTCCCAGTACCAGGCCTGATTAGTTTTACAGTGGGCTTCCAGTGTAGCAGCTGAAAACAGGGCACATGCCTGCCATCTGACCCACTCACCAAATCTCTTTTCTCCACCTCCTGGCTGGTTTTGCATGAGGGTCTGCTCTTTGGGCTCGGGAACACCCTGTCTTCTAATATCCATCTTCTTATAGAATGTATCCCCAGTCAAGAGCAGAACACTGGGGGATTTGGTGCTTTCCTATGGTTCAAAATGGACAAGTCAGTGCTGCCCACAGGGCTGTCCTAGGCTTTCTGTTTTGGCGGGTCATGTGATTGTTCACATTTTATGGAGGGGAAAAAGAGGCTTTGAGGGCTCCAGCGTCTTCCTCAAGGTCACACTGTTAAGAAGCAGTCCGTTGACAACACCAAGCTCACGCTTTGCATCTGCCCTTAGACCGCTGGCGATGTAGCTCGCTGGTTCCAGCAGGCTGTGATGGGCTTGTCCTGTGGAGTGTGCAGAGAGCCCTGTGCTGGTCGGAGTCCAAGATGAGGTTCCTGCATCCTAGCTGTGCTTCTAGCTCTTTGCTCAAGCAGGGTCTCAGCTTGTTATAGATGCAGACCCTGGCAACCCCAACTGCTACATCAGAATCTGCACTTTAATTAGCAAATTATTTTTTGCTTATGTCTCTCTCTGAGGGTATATGTGTGTGCATGCATTTAAACGTCATAGGGCAACAGCTGTCAATCCCCAGGTTCCATGTATCTTATAGTTTTGAGATAGGGTCTCTTACTGGTTGGGAACTTGCCAAGTAAGCTATGCTGGCTGCTTAGGGAGCCTCGGGGGCCCTCCTGTGTCCCTCTTCATAGGGCATGGGCTAAGTATGTGCCATCATGGCTGGCTTTTTAAAATGATGGTTCTGGGAATCACACTCAGCTCCTCATGCTTCGAGGCAAACACTTAACCAGTTAGAAATCTGTATTTTGATCCCTCTCTCCCTCCCTGCCTCCCTCCCTGCCTCCCTCCCTGCCTCCCTGCCTCCCTGCCTCCCTCCCTCCTTTCCTTCTGTGTTGGGGATAAAACTTTGGACCTCATGCAGGCCAGACAAAATTTCTACCACTGAGCTATAGCATATCCTTTCCTACAAGATTTTCTTGTGGTCAGAATGCATCTAAAAATCCAAGAACTTCTATAGAGAGGTCCTTTGGAAAGGAACAGCTTGAGGATGTTAGCTGGTGGGTGTCAGGGACAGATCACACAGCAAAATGCTCCATGTTAGTGTGTCCCCAGGGTCAGAAATAGAAAATTCTCTGCAAGGATGGAGAGAGCCAAACCTACCCCTGCTATTTATTCCCAGGGCAACGAATACAGAAAGCAGCTCACAGAAAAGCTTTCAGTAACTCTTGGAGTCAGTGGATGTGACAGCATGGGAACGCTAGGTGGCAGTGGATGGACATCGGAAGAAAGCTTGCTAGGCTGTGGGTGCTGTTGCTGTCTAGGGGTAAGACAAAATGATAAGGGGCGTGGAGCAGGGTGGGGTGGGGGGCAGCTGAGCACAGTTGGGTCCTGAAGAGACTGTTGGGATGATATAAAAGCAATTGTGGCATCATCAGCAAGTCCAGCAAGTCTTGGAAGGATGGTTTTGGGCATTTGTAATTTCGGCTGCTGCTTCCTCTCCTCGCCTCTCCTCTCCTCTCCTTTCCTTCCTTCTTTCTCTCTCTTTTTTCCTTCCTTCCTTCCTTCCTTCCTTCCTTCCTTCCTTCCTTCCTTCCTTCCTTCCCTCCCTCCCTTCTTTTTTGCCTCTAGCTATGTTAAACACACACTGTCTCCCCACAGGGGAGGAATGTCAGCAGCTGGGAATGGTGAAGCTGCAGAGAATTAAGAGCCGATAAACAGTTCTCAATCCACTTGGTTCTGCTCTGGGAGGCCAGGGGAGGCAGCAGATAGTTTGCAGCACCAGTTAGTCAGAGTTGGGCTCCAGGAATGGGAACATCTTTTCCCACCATGCACCAGACCTTTGGGATGTGCCTGCACCCTCTCGGATGTTGCCAACTGGTGCCTTTTGCCCTTGAGAGACTAGCGGGGAAGTTTTCGATGTGTTCACCTATTTGGCTCACCAGACTGGGAAGAGAATACACAAGTTTTATTTGGATCCTAAGATTCTCCATTCTTCATTATCCTTGGACACCCAGTGGCAGCCATATTAGAGGGGCTGGAGTCCATCTATGAACTGGAGGGATTTGGTTTCTAACAAAAGGCAAAGGAAAGCTTCATCACCCCACCAGAATTGTGGAGTCATCTTATAAAACCTAGTCCTTTCTACTCTAAAATCTTTATTTGCATTTTACATGTGTGGCTGTTTTGCCTGCATGTGTGTCTGTGCACTGCATGTGTGCAGTGTCCACAGAGGCCAGAGAGAGCCCCTGCATGTGTGTCTGTGCACTGCAAGTGTGCAGTGTCCACAGAGGCCAGAAGAGAGAGCCCCTGGAACTGGAGATACAGATAGATGTGAGCTGCCATGTAGGTGCTGGGAATCAAACTCAGGTCCTCTTCATTGCTACGTCATTTCCCCCATCCCCTAAACCTGGTCTCTTTGCCTAATGGTGCTTGTTTCAAGCAGGTCTATTTGGTCAGTGGAGATAAGAGACTGAGAATTTATTTGGGAACCTATTAAAGAAAACAGAACAATTTCCTGTCTGTTTGATGGTAGTGCTGTCTGAGATAACCTGGGGTTGTGATATGTGGGTGGGGACACTTTGTTTTTCGAGACCTCATCATTCAAGTTTAGAGTCTAATTTTTTTTTCAAGCAACTGTCTGTCTTTAATTTAGCTTGGCTAGATTGCCGATGCTGCAGAAGTCTTCTGGCCTATTGGCAGTAGGGTTGTGGGTTGTAGGATGGGTATGAGAGTGTCTTAGCCATCTATTGTTGGAGGCCCAGAGAGATCCAGTGTGCTCATTTAGCAGAGCCAAGGTGAGCAGGCTCACAGCAGGCTCTGTGCCGAGACTGCTGATACAAGGAGCATGAAGCACAAATCTAATCAGTGCGTTGCTCTCCCTCCCTCCCTCCCCCTCCCTTCTCTCTCCATCCCTCTCTCCCTCCTTCCTCCTTTCCCTCCTCTCTTCCTTTCTCTCCCCCATCCTTTCTTCATTCTCTCCCGTCTCTCTTAGACTCTATTGCCTCTTTCCTTCTTCTTTTTCCCTTCTACCTTTTAAATTTTCAAAATTATTTTGTTTTATTGAGGTAGGTTTCATGTAGCTCAGGCTGGCCTCAACATGCTGTGTAGCTGAAGGTAACCTTGAATTTCTGATTCTCTGGTCTCTGCATCCTCAGTACTGGGGCTACAGATGTAGCCATTATATCCAGTTGATATGGTCCAGGGATGGAATTCCCACACGTGCTAGGCGAGTATTCTTCCAGTTGGGTACAATCTCAGCCTCTCCTGACCCTTTAAGTTCTGATGCCGTTTTAAGTCCCTCTGGGGATTTTGCATGTACCAGGTAAAGATGAATAAGCAGGAACGTGGAGACTCCAAGGACAATTTCGTCCTTCCCCAAAGGCCTAAATACAAGTTCTTTTAGACTTTAAGAAGAAAGCTTGCATTTTATTATAGTAACTTGCCCTGTATTCTGAGAGAGAAAACTGAACTAGTTAACATTTTTAAAATTTCTCTGCCACCCCCCCCACCCCTCGGCCTGAGGAAATATACCTTCTGCCACAGAAAAACTCAGAAATAGTCCCAGGAAAGTGCTGTCCAAGTACAACCCAAACACAGTTTACAGTGAGCTGCCCCAATTCTCTAAGTCCTGGGAGTTTTGCTCTTTTGTCAGGGTTTTGTGGATAGAAACAAATGGTGAATTAAAGAAGTGATAATGTTACCTTGTTTTCTGGACTATTGCTAGAAAACACAGGTACACACTGATAGGCAATGATAGGAAAATCCCATGCAAATCAGCCCCATTCTGCCTGCCTCACTGGGCCAAGGCTGGCAAAGGCTGCAGTCACTTCTTTGGTGTCTGCTGACCTACAGGAAGAAATTAGAGGCCTGGAACCAGGCACCTAAAGTTTGCATATAATTGAGCTTCCAGGCCTCTAAAATCTTACATTTTCTTCACAAACACAGGCATCTGCTGCTAATTAAAGTATCAGGGTATAATTATACCCTTTCTTATTAGTAGATATAGAATCTGACAGTTGCTTAGATACAAATAAGCAAGTACAGATTGTGTTCTGTGCCCTTCACAGGCTGGGGAGACGGAACAGTAGTTTTCAGAGGCTGCATGTGAGCGCGTCTTGTTGCCCAGAAGATGCAAAGTTCTGAGTTATGATCGATAAATTTGCCTTCGAACAGATGTTGGTCCCCATCTTGGCTCTGTGACTGGAGTCTTAGCAGCTTGCATTTCTTTCTATTGCTCTGCACCATTCACCCCTGCACTGCACCCTAAACACCAAACAGAAAACAGCTCTTCCAACCCCCACACAGCTCAAGCTGCGCCCTCACTAACAGCAGGCCAGGAGCAGAGGGCTTTCTCAGGGCATCCTGGAGTTAGGAGGATTACTTGGCACGGTAGGGCCTTGTTGGGGCTGGCTTGGTTTTGGAGTGTGCCAAAGACCCACGGTGGGCTCAGGGGTTTTGATTCCATGTCCTTTTGAAGCAGTCTCTTTTCTTGCGCAGACTGGTCCTCCTACAGCTCCACCAGAGCTCCCCCGCCAACCATCAGCTCTAGACGTACAAGGGGCCAGGTCTTTTTTGGATGTCTGACCTACTTCCACCATACAGCATGGTACAGAGCTGTAGGAAGCTGCTCAGAGCTAGCAACTGGGGAAAAAAATAATTATTTTAATATATGTATTTTATTATTTTGTTTGAGAATTTCATATACGAGTTTAGATCATTCCCACTTTCCCCTCCTCCCACCTCTAACTCCTCTTGTGTCCCCCCCCATCCCAACTCCCTTGCAAATTCATGACCTCTTCTTTTTAAATTATTATTGTTACCAATCTGGGAAATGTTAGTATTTCAACCTCAATATTGGCTATTCATTTCTCAGAATATTATACATTAGTTAGGTGAAGGCTTGGTCCTTTTATTATTATTATTATTATTACTGTAATTTTATTGTATATACAAATGCACCCTGCCAAGTTATTTAACTTTGTTCATATGTATATGTGTTTAGGTCTGACCACTTGGGACCAGATAAACTAGCAAAGGGCTTTTCCCTGGAAAAGATTGATCGTCCTTCTCTTAGCAGCCATTAATCGCCGAGGCTCTTTATCTAGGGGTGGGTCTGTGATGTCTAGTTTTCTGTCAACTTGATACAAGCTGGGTCTTTTTGGAAGAAGGAATCTAAACAGAGAAAATGTCTCCATCTGATTGTCTGGTAGGCAAGTCTGTGTGGCATTTTTTTTAAAAATTTCTTATTAGTGATTGCTATGGGAAGATCAAGCCCACTGTGGGTGGTGCCAGCCCTGGCCAGGTGGTTCTAGGATCAATAAGAAAGCAGGCTGAGCAAGCCATGGGGAGCAAGCTAGTAAGGGGCATTCCTCCATGGCTTCTACTTCAGCTTCCTGCCTGGAGTGCTTGCTCTGCCTTTTCTTCATGAAGGACGGCAGATGTAAGATAAAATAAACCCGTTTCTTCCCAAGTTCCACTTGGTCGTGGCCTTCATCACATTCATGGTGGCCCATCAGCTTGTACTGTCATTGGGTAATCATATTGTTAAGATTTTATGGACGCATCCCTGCCGTATGTAGAGGGCACCACAGAAGACATCTGGCTCCTCTGGGTCTTACAGTCTTCCTTCCCTTCTTCATGATGTTCCCTGAGCCTTGGCTGGAGGGGTTGTTTATGTCGGCTGGAGATGGGCATCTCATGGCCAGTTGGTTCTCTACATTTTGTCCAGTTTTGGAATGAAACAGACCCTTGTTGCTTGAACACACAGTTTGCCTTGCGGAAAGTTAGTATTTCAGTCCCAGCACTGGCTATTCTTGTCTCAGAATATTATGCATCGGCTAGATGAAGACTTGGAAACTGTAGCTGCTGGGATAGACCCTGCCTGCCAACCTGGTTGTATGTAGCATGGGAACCAAGAACAGGCTTTATAGTTTTAAATGGTTGGGGGGGAAAAAAGAATAATATTTCACAACATGTATAAGTTGTATGACACTCACATTTGTTGTCCATAAATAAAGGTTTATTGAAACAGCTATGCCTATTAATTTACATCTTGTCCATGGCTACAGTGGAATTGAGGGATGATATAGGAGACCTCTTAGCCTGTGGAGTCTATAATATTTAATATCTGCCTCTAGATCAGGAAGATCATTGCCCAGGGTTAGCCTTTAAGCCTGGTGGTTGTGGATGGAGGAAGGGGTAAGATTTTGGGGACAGTGAGGGACAAGTTGGCCAGAGGAAGAGACTGGCAGGAAGCCTGCAGAACATTTCTTCATTCTTGATGGATGTGCTGGCCCCAGAAGTCTACTTTCTCCTATAACTCTGATCGGTGCCAGCAAAGAATGAAGCCACAATCATTTCTCAGTTCCTGTGCTACTCTGATTCAAATGATGAGGTCTATTTTTCTTAGTCATTGTAAATCCTTGGTCTAAAATGTCCTTTCTTTGTTGGACATGAAGTTTTGCTTCCCAGATAGTGTTTGGGTTGTAAATCTGTATGTGTGAGTGAGCATGAGGTGCAGTTTGTTTTGGAAAGTGAATGTCTTCCGTCTTCGGCCATCCAGCGACATACAGCAGCTGCCCCACGCCTTAGCCTCCCAGGCTGTGTTGAGCCCCAGCCGTGGAAGCCATAAGTCTCTAAACTCCTCATTGGGATGAAGCCCTTTCCTTCCACTGAAGTGCCTTTGTGATTAAGCCTGAAAGGATGCAATCAGCCTAGTTAAAGCCTTGATAATCCACTTGATCCATCCCAGTTATCGGTCCAAATCCCAGAAGGCACCTCCTGGACTGGAGCTTCATTTCTTTGGGGTTTGCAGGAGCATCTCCTGAGCCTATAACACCATCTCATTCTTCTATTATCCATCGAAATTCTGAATTAGAGTCTAATTTCCTCTAAACTGTACTCTTTGGACTGGCTGAAGCCTCTGTCCTCTTTGTGGAGGACACACACACACACACACACACACACACACACACACATACACACAATGCTAGTATTCTCTGATGGTGTATTCAAGGGGTTAGGCTTTGCTTTTTGTGTGTGTGTGTGTTTGCTTTTTTTGTTTTTGTTTTTTTTTTGAGACAAGGTTTCTCTGTAGCTTTGGAGCCTGCCCTGGAACTAGCACTTATAGACCAGGCTGGCCTTAAACTCACAGAGATCCGCCTGCCTCTGCCTCCTGTGTGCAGAGATTAAAGGCATGTACCACTGCCTGCCTAGGCTTTGCTTTATGAATGACAGTGAGTGATTATCTCTGTTTACCCTTAGGAGAAATGATCTTTGAGAATGATAAGCAATATGAAGGTTTTCCTGACCTTTCAAGGGTCAGCTAAGGAGGGCTCCCTGTGGGATTGTTAGTCAGTTATCTGGCCTGAAGGGTTCATTATTATCATTATTATTATTAAATTTCATGTCTATGGGTGTTTTGTCTGTATGTATGTCTGTGCACTGATTGCATGCAGTACCCGAGAAGGCCAGAAGAGAACACCAGATCCCTTGGGACTGGAGTTACAGACAGTTATGATCTGCCAAATAGGTGCTGGGGCTTGAACTTGGGTTCTCTGCAAGAGCATCAGCTAGTGCTCTTAACTGAGGAGCCATCTCCAGCTCATGAAGAGTTTATGTTTAATGAACTGTGGGAAATGAATGGTTTATGGAACGAAAACACAAGGTTTTCTTCTGAAATAATACTTAGCATTTGGGGCATCTATTTCATGCTAGAATGCTTCTCAAGTTGTTCAGTGTATTTTCTCTGATCCTTACTGGACGTACTATGTGTGCATTACAGAGAAGGAAATCATGACCCAGATAGAAGGAATGGTTGCCAGAGAGCATGCAGACAGGAAAGGACGTGACTAGAGGTGAAATTCATACAGGTATGGCTGCAGAGTCCATGCGGATGTCACTGCATTGCGCCTGTATGGCTGCAGAGTCCACACGGATCTCACTGCATTGCACCTTTATGGCTGCAGAGGCCATGTGGATGTCATTGCATTGCACCTGCCCTCAGGAATGACTCTTCAATCACTTCATACTCTAAGGACAGAGAGAATTTTTTTTAAACTTTTAAAAATTTATTCTTTGTGCCTTTCATATCATGCATGCATCTCAATCCCATCATTTCCCATTCATTTGTATCCACCCCCCTCTGCCCTTGCAACCCATCCCCTCCCCAATAAAATAAAATAAAATTTAAAGAAGAAAAAGAAAGGATCTCATCATGGAAGCTGTAGTGTGACATAGTGAGTCACACAGTAAACATTTTTATCTATATATCTTTACTTGCAAGTGTTCATTGCAAAGAGTCATTGGTCTGGTTCAAGGCCTCTGGTTTCTGCTACACTATCGATGCTGGGCCCTCACTGGGACTCCTCTTGGATATCCTGCTGTTGTCCTGTGTCATGGAGATCCTTCAGTTTTGGGTCTGCAGGACTGGCCCGTTCATGTCCTCTAGCAGATCATAGATGGGGTGGATGCTGGGGTGGCCCAACCATGTTCTGGGCCTGGGTAGCTGTAGGGTTGGTCATCCCACCAGCTCTCTCCCATCCTCACCACAAGGGTGAGCTCTCCTGCATTGCCCTGGTTAGTTCACACCTTGTGGCAATGAGCAAGGGGTGGGGCCAGTTCTCCTATTGACCCAGGGTGTGACCTGCTCTCTCATTCTCACGCCCTCAGGGCCAGCTCACCCATACCTCCACCAACAAGGTCAGCTCTACTGCGTTGCTCGTGCCAGGTGTAGGGGCCGCTCTCTCAAGAGCTGCTGCTAAGGGGGGAGGGACAGCTCCTTTGTCCACCACAGGTGGCATGGCAAGGAGGGGGGGGAAGGTAACCATGTGGCAGATGAGGAGGGTGCAACCTGCTCTTCCATTGTCAGGCCCTCAGGGCTAGCTCACCCATGCTTCTGCCAACAGGGTCAGCTCTACTGTGCTGCCCAGGTGAGGCATGGGGCCCTCTCAGAGAGAATTTTTGAAAGAACCAAACTATAAGGAAGTTAACAAATGTGACAGTGATATGTGGACCCAGCTGACATGCGACTATTCATTAGGTACAGGGATGTCCCAGCCTCCTGTTTTCCTTCCCCTCCCTCCCTGCCTCCCTCCCTCCCTGCCTCCCTCCCTCCTTCCCCCTCTCTCTCCTTCCCTCCCTCTTTTTGGTGTTGTGAAATAGGGTCTCACAGAACTCAGGCTGGCCTTCACTTTGCTTGTAACCTTGAACTCCTGACCTTCCCGCCCCCACCTCCCAAATCCTGAGATCATGGGTGTGTCCTGCTGCGTCTGGCCTAGTCTTACATTTTGAGAAAGGATTATCTCTTTGTAAGCCAGGCTGGCTTGGAATCACGACCCTCCTGTGCTAGCCTCCCAAGCGCTGGGATTACAGGTGTGTGCTACCAAGTCTGGTGGTGTCATATTTTGTTCAGCTAAAGGTTTTCATCCTCTTCCTTGTTAAACATTGAAACATAATTGCAAAAGCAGTTACAGTATTTTAGTTAAAATGTATTCACTGTTTTTTATATGTTGTTTGATAAATTCAAAATCCTGAAGAGAGATATATAAAGAAATATGTAAAGAAAAATATATAAAGGAAATAGGGTATCTCTAACCCCTGGGAGATGTCTCAAAGACATCCTTCTGGGTCTATGCCAGTATGGTTGATTGCAAATGAGACCCCAGTTTCTTTCCTTCTTTGGTCCACCCCTTGCCGCTCTGTGACTCTGCAGCACCTTCTCTGAAGAGTTAGGGCTTGTTTCTCTATCCTTTGATGTAGGCTGGTCTTCTGATGGACCATGTCAGTGGGATGTAGGCTGGTCTTCTGATGGACCATGTCAGTGGGTTGTAGGCTGGTCTTCTGACGGACCATGTCAGTGGGATGTGGCAGCTGTGGCTAAGCGCCAGTTCTGAGCCTAGGTGTCATATGCTTCCTTTCTTTTCCCCTGAAACAGGCTACCACCATGAAGACAAGCCCAGGCTTAGCTTGGAGGACGAGAGACCATGTGGAGCAAGTGTGGAAGGCTGTGAGGATCAAGGACAATGGGTGTGTGTAGTGAGCAGTTGGGAGGCTAGGGTGAGCAGAGCAGACACTGGGAGGGAGAGAGCTGGAGAGGTGGATGGGAGCCTTGTCAGCCACAGTAGGGGAATACATGTGTAGAATAGCAAAGTCTGAATAATAAGCAAATTACCAAACAGATTCAGGCATGAATGGCCAACCATGGGTTGAGAACGTGGTCATGGTTCTTAGCAGATGAAAAGGGTAGTAGTTGTTTGGCAAGGAAACTTGACTGGGACTTGAATCTTAAGAAGAACAAATCCCATGTTTCTCAGTGACAGGCTTAGCTAACAATGAACAGAGCTGGAGAAGGCCAAGTGAGCAAGCCCTGGAAACCACCGAGCCGGTTCCTGCTGTTTTCTGTTGGATTTGGTATTCTCGGTGCACCGATTAGTTCTCATATCGACCGTTGACTTCTGACACATCCATGGAGGGTTCATCCACAGTCAAATGGTTATTATCTGCAAGAAAATGAAAACTAACATGCCTGAGACTGGTATGGAAGAAAACATGAAGCTGTGATTATAAATAGCAGATTCCAACCTGTCCACTAAACAGTACTTTCTCCTCTCCCCGGAACAGTGAAAGTGATTTCTAATGCCGTTGAACTTCATTAATATGAAGGTATCTGCAGTGCTACAGAGAGAATTTGCCAGCTGTTGGTGCATAACGTCCTAAAACATGTTGGCTTGTGACTATGTAACTCGGCACAGTGGTAGTTTTCCCAGTAGGAGGTGACTTGAACATCCTCAGCCAGACTTTACGTCACCTGTGGGCAGTTAGTGCATTGGCTTGTGAGTAGTCCAGCATGGTCTCACTCACATGGGCTAGTGGTTTGGCAGGATGATGGCCCAGAGGTTTCACTTCTCCCCCACAGTCTTGTATCTTCCAGGAGGCTAGCTGCTGTGGGACAATGGTCTGTACCTTGTCACTTGTATTTTAAATAAATGCTGATTGGCCAGTAGCCAGGCAGGAAGTATAGGTGGGGTGACCAGGCAGGAAGTAGAGGCAGGGCAATGAGAATTTTGGGAGGAGGGAAGTTTCAGTCTGCAGTTGTCACCCAGATGGAGAGGAAACCAGACACAGAGCAAGCAAGATGTGACTGCCTCGCTGAAAAAGGTACCAAGCCAAATGGTTAACACAGACAGGAATTATGGGCTAACATAAGTTATAAGAGTTAATAAGAAGCCTGAGATACTGGGCCAATCAATTTATGTTTAACGTAGACCTCTGTGTGATTTCTTTGGGACTTAACAACTACAGGAATCAGGCAGGACAGAAACCTCAGTCAACAGCTAGCTGTGGTCATTTTCCTGTATGGTTCCTTATACTGTAAGAGAGGGCAGGCCCCAGGATGAACCTACTTTGCAATCTCCTCTGCTTATGTCATGCTTAGTGCTAACACTCCATCATCCAAACAAGTCCCAAGGTGAGTCCAGATGCAAGAAATGGAAACAGACTCTATTTCCTCCCTGTCTCTGTTTATTTTTACTTAAACAGCACTGCCAAGAGAATCACTTATTTCATTTTTGGAGTAGAGGATTGAACCCAGGGCCTTATGGTTACTAGAAAAGTGCCTGGCCATTGAGCTACATTCCCATTCCAAGAGAACAGTTTTGTTTAAAAAAGTGTTTCATTAGGTAGGAAGGTTCTGACAATCTGTGTGGCTAAGGCTGACATAAAGCTTCAGGATTTTCTCTGTGTGTGTTACGTACCATTGAAATCATAGGAAGATGCATGGTGACCAATGACAATTACTTGCAAGGTGACAAATAGCTTTCCTATTCTTTTTGCACTTTTTGGCAATGTTGTGTTAGTTGGAGCCATATTTACATTCTATCGGCAGACAATTCTTGTTCAGCAAAGTTGAGTTCCCTCTTGGGAAGTCAAAATTGGGACAAGACTATGATGTCCGGGAAGCTATAGGTAGTTCCTAAGGAAAAGAGGCCTTCTCATTCTAGTCTGTTGTCCAACAGATAATAACCTTGGAGAAGACCTTTGAACTTCTCTGGATTTAAATTTCTTTCTTTTAAAAATACTTAACTTTGTTATGTTTAGTGTGTGTGTGGTGAGTGTTGGTACCCATAGACATCCACTGATGCCCTCTGTAGGGACTTTCGTGTGACCTCAAAGAACTTTGCACTTGCCAGTATATAGTGGTTTGAAAGAAAATGACCCCCAGAGAGAGTGGCACTATTAGGAGGTGTGGCCTTGTTAGAGTAGGTGTGGCTTTATTAGAGGTGAGGGTGGGCTTTGAGGTCATATATATGCTCAAGCCATGCCCAGTGAGACTGTTCACTTCTTATTGCCTGTAGATCAAAGATGTAGGACTCTCAGCACCATGTCTGCCTGCATGCCGCCATGTTCCACCAAGATGATAATGGACTGAACCTCTGAAACTGTAAGCCAGTCCCAATTAAATGTTTTCCTTTATAAGAGTTGCCGTGGTTATGGTGTCTCTTCACAGCAATAGAAACCCTATCTAAGACACAGTCCATCAGTTAGTCTCTGAGAACAGCTCCTCATCTTGGTGATTGCTCTGCTGCCTACTCCTGCTGCCTGGTCTTGGAGGCTTGCCATGCACTCTGCTTCTCCTGGGTGACCTTAAGAACTCATTGCTTTCTACTTTAGGCTTACTAGTTTATGGCAGCTGCTGGAAACTTGGCTTGCTTATTTCACTCTCTGGATTTGAACTGAGGTTCTGAACTGGTACATACCTTCCTATCTGCCCCAAGATCGCTGGATCAGAAAGATGAGTGTCACATGTGGCAGGGCATGGTCCCCTCAGGCTTTCTGTGGCCACAGGTACTTAAGTCATGGTAGTGGTGGCAGTGGGGAACGAAGACTCTCAGAGACTCAGAAGGTTGCAGAAATCAGGTTCATGGTACAGTTGTGGTGAAGTTTTATGGAGGGGGGGTAGAGGGAGATGGAGATGGGATATTCCAGCCAAAATCTCCTCAGTCCAATTTTGAAACACAGCACCAGCAAGTTCTGCTTTTTGGCTGGATAAAAGTCTGTCTCCTGTGACTCCCTCGAGTTAGAATGAGCTTCACATGGGACTGAGGATGGGGTTTAACAAAGCCAAGACTGGCCTTAAACCCAGTATGAAGTGTAGTCTGTTCCTCAATCCTGCTCATCATGTCTCCGAACCCAAGTGCTGGGTTTATAGGCATGAATCAATCACCACACTTGGCTAACCATCAATATTTTATAATCCCAAAGGCAAGATTCTCTACTGGGGGTCCCACACTGAATCCACATTTGTGTGATAGTGAGTTAGACGCTATGATGCAGGAGGGGTTGTTACCCTGATACCAGGAGTACAGCTGTGGGGCTTCTTTCCTGCCTTGGCCTGGTTTGACTTTTCTCATAGGTGTTGCCAGACTCAAGGACATTGAGGTAGATAAGCATTGTTGGCAGTAGAAATGGAGAGTAGGGATAGACCTGAGAGACATTTAGGGTTAAAATGGACTGGCTGGAACGAGAGTGCAGAGGGTTGGTCCTGGATTGGTGCTCAGCTTTGGCTTGAGTAATGAACCGGTTGTGATGAATGAGAAGTGGTCACTACAGCTTCGAGCAGCTGTCAATGACTATTGATATCTTGATGTAATGATTCCTCAAGAACAATCACTGAGGGGCCCTGAAGTGGTCCTCAATAGGACCTACAGAGAAACCTGGGAGGTCAAAGTATTCACAAACATCTAAGATCTTGCTGCTTCTGAACATTACCCCAGAATGCCACCTTTACTCTCCCAGTCCAGGCTGTTGCTCCCAAGACATTGAGAGGTCACTGATGTGAATAAATGAAAAACAAGTTAATCTTCTTTGGAATGATTGTATTCCACATAGCTCTGATTGCTACTGTTTCCTTTGGTCAACTTGGTTTTGGTCTAATAGTGCATTGTTCTGCAACACTTGCTCATCCCTGATGGCCTCCATTGGGGATTGGGTGAAACCTTCCAGGGTCTGGTGTAGGCCTATGTGCTGAGCCTCAAAACTTAAATCCAGCCCTCACCGCCTACTTAGATAGCCAGGTGCAGAAAGAAATCCTGTTTCTAGGTGTCTGAGGGCAGCTGAAGGGTCTTTTCTGCTCACATGGTAGGAGGCCCAACATCCTTACTCCTCATGGTCATAGAGATGTCTTGAGCTATATATTTGTGAGGTGGCTCATGTGGCGAGACAGGTTCTTAGTGCTATAGACTTGGCAAATGCTGAGAGGGAGGGAAGGAGGGATACAGAGTCAGAGGTAGACAGATCCCCATAGACTCCCTTTCCTCCCTATAAGGTGATTACTGACAAGAACTGAGTTATTTTTAGATAAATATATTTTTTAAAGCATCTTCTTAAAGTGCCTTAATATTTGAGTTGAATTGCTTTCAAAAGACATAGCCTTAAAATGCATAATATGATTTCTACCCTTTTAAAGCAGAACCCTCTAAAATCAATTTATCCTTAGAAGACACTTTTGGATGTATTGAGAGAAATCCCAAGCATAGATGAAAAGCCAGAATATCATACAATAAGCCCCATGAACTAACAGATGCCTGCAAAAATCCACAGCCAACCTTGTTTCATTTAAATCTCCATTTCCCTCCATTCCAGGCTATGAAAATTTACCTCAGTTCTGTGAATGCAAGGTGGCCATTGTGAATGTTTTCGCATGTACAGGTAGGGCACGCCCCTTTCCATTGCATTCCCTACAGCTGCCCCCTTACCTTCACCAAGACTCTCCCTAAGCTCACCATCTATAACCTAGTCTAGAAAGTTGTGGTTTTGTGTTACCTAAGAGCATGTGGAACTGGAGACTTTCTGTGCTGGTTAATTGTGAATGTCAAATTGATTAGATTTGGAGTCACCTAGGAGACACACCTTTCTTTGAGTGTGTCTGAGAGGGCTTTTCCAAGGGCGTTTAACTGAGGAACTAAGTGGGAAGATCCACTTTGGATCCACTTTAAATGGTGAGGGTGGCACTGTTCTGTGGGCTGAAGTCATGGATTGAATAAAATGGTGAAAGTGAGGGGCTGTGGAGGGGCCTCAGTGGGCAAAGAGTTTGTTGTGCAAGAATGAGAACCCGAGTTCAAATTCCGAGTCTCTGGGAGCCAGACACAGCCATGCGCATCTGTAACTCCAGCCCTGGTGGACTGAGACAAGTAGATCTCAGGGGCTTGCTGGCTAGACACTCACGCAGAGATGGAGAGCTACAGGTTTAGTGAGAGACCCTACCTCAACAAGTAAGGTAGTCTTAAAAGAACACACCCAGCGTCGACCTCTGCCCACCACGTGTGCATAAAAGGTGAGTGCACCTGTGTACACCCACACCTATGTGCTCAAAGATCAAGGAAAAGCGAGCCCAGCACCAGCATTCATCTCCTCCCTGCTTTGGTTGCCATGCGACCAGCTGCTTCATGCTCCTACTGGCATGGTTTCCCCTCCATGATGGAGCGTACTCTCAAACTGTGAGCCAGAGGAACCCTTTCTTCCTCAATGAAGGAGCTGTCAATCAGTGAGAAGAGAGATGAACACGTTTTCCTACCTTGATTTAGTACTGGGTTTGTCTGGGCCATTTATAATCTGTTTCTAGAGGGCTGAAATTCAGGGGTTTTCATCTCTCAAACATGGTGGGGGTATTTTATTGTATTATACTGAAGAGGCGTTTCGTTCTCTTTTAAAAAGCAAAGTCATCATTCACAGATGTAAATAAATTGAAAAACACTCATTTTTTTAGGAAGATTCTGAGACATAAATGAGGGATTCTAAATGTGCTGCACCCATCATTTGTTGAATGATGAGTTCAGTTTGTTTGCAGCTTCAGCACCGTGTGTTTGCTTAGGAGTGGTTCTGAGAAATTACATTCAGTTTTGGACCAAATGGCTTCAGACAGCTTCTGCATTTATAGCTGAGAGAGAAACTGCAGTAACAGGCAGATAACCCTGCCTGATACTGTGACCAGCTAGTGTGTGTGACACTGTGTCTGTAAGCCACCTTTTCCAAAGAAGTGAGTAGCCTCCCATGGAACTTTCTGTGTCTTCAGTGGTGGGCTCTAAGGATGTTGAGGTGGATAAGGTGTATAGACCCAGGGGCACAGTGGAGGGTTCAGTGAGCAAGACCGTAAAGACCAAGAGAAGAATTTCATGGTCCTTCAAAAACAGAATTTTGCAGTTGACAGGGGCTACCCCTACTTCCCAGAATCTTCTAACACTTTCCAGCACTCTCTGGGAACACATAGGGACATCTGTAATCCCAGCACTGTGTTTGTGAGGATGGTTTGGCGTGGCAACTGAGGCAGGAGAGTCTCTAGTTCCTAGATAGCCTTGACCTCACAGTGATATTGCCTTGAAAAAAGCCAAATTGTCAAAGGTGTGAGCTCCTGGTTCCATGGTGTGGGATGTTGGCAGGGCTAAATGGTGAATGTGTAAGAGCGAGCAAGTGTAAAGCACATGGCTCTATGATATGCACCTGTACTACATGCTATACGGTACTATGCCTGTAGCACCCATGCCACTACAAGATGGTATGTGAGCCGGGAACTAAGGTGGAGACTTAAAAACACATGGACAGAGACACACAGACACACAGACAAGGACACGGGTCATCCTTGATACAAGAATGCCAATGCCCACTTTATCGTGCTCAGGGGCAGCTTATGAGGGATCCTTAGCCACGCCCAGCTCTCGGGATCTTTCAGCTGCAGGCCCACCAGCCTGCTGTTAGGGTCTTGTGCTCAGAGCAGCTGCAGGCAAGGTCTTGTGCTCAGAGCAGCTTGCAGGCAAGGTCTCGTGCTCAGTTCACTCCAGCAGGCAAAGGGTCTGAGGCAGGCAAAGAAAGTCAGGGGGCCAGGGATCTACAGTTCCCAGCAAGCAAGTGCTTCTGTGTTTGTGTGCATGTATACAATGGTCGTGTGTAAGAAGGATGTGTAACTCTTGCTTGCCTTTGGTACCCACAGACATTAGACTCTGGGCTGTCTGAGGAGAGGTGGTTTTGTAAACACAGGCAGAAGTTCAAGGTCAAGTTTCTGAAGCTGTTTAATTTATTGCAGCTCCATGCTCTATAGATTTAGAAGAACTTCACCAGTAAAGTCCAGCCTGTTCTATCTCAATACCACAGACTCAGCACATAGAGAGACAGGATTGACATGTCTTGCTTGGCTGTTGTCTTAAAAATGACCAATGCCTATGCCACTGAAGCTTTTTCCACATTAACTAGAGCACTTCTCACCTATGTTCTTGCTCCTGTGTAGATGTTTGCATCAATTCCACCTCAAAAGATTAAAATAACATCCTTTTCAGCAAGGCCATCCCTCTGGTGCTATTCTACCTTTCCTTTTGGTCCGAGGACCCTCTCTTTCAAGGAACTGGAAATAAATCTCCTGCTTAAGATGTTTTTTCCTTCACTTTAAGAAGAAAATCCCAGCTGGGCAGTGGTGGCGCATGCCTTTAATCCCAGCACTTGGGAGGCAGAGGCAGGCAGATCTTTGTGAGTTTGAGGCCAGCCTGGTCTACAAGAGCTAGTTCCAGGACAGGCCCAAAGCCACAGAGAAACCCTGTCTCGAAAAACCAAAAAAAAAAAAAAAAAAAAAAAAAAAAAAAAAAAAAAAAAAAAAAAAAAAAAAAAAAAAGAGAAAAGAAAAAAATCCCATGCATATAGAGTTAAAAGAATACAGATGGGACTCTGATAAAACACAGAGAAAACAGATCCAGATTCAGGCATGCTATCTGTCAAAACAAAACTCCCAGGTACAGACCCAAGGATGTAACTGATCCTCAATTGTTAACAGTCTGCTTTGGTGATTTGAATGAGAATGACCCCCATAGGCTCTTAGAGTTGGATGCTTGGTCCCCTGCTGGTGGAACTGTTTGGGAAGCATCAGGAGGTGTGACCTTGTTGAAGTATGTCACTGGGGGCTTTGAGGTTTCAAAAGACTTATGTCTTTCCCAATATGTTCTTTGTCTACTGCTTGTGAATCCAGATATGATCTCCAGCTGTTCCTGCCACTATACCTTTGCTCTGCTGTCATGGACTCTAACCCTCTGAAACAACAAGCCCTAATAAACATTTTCTAAGTTGCCTTTGTCGTGGTGTTCTGTCATAACAATAGAAAAGCAACTAAGCCCCCTACGAGAGTAAATTATTATGGGCCTACATTATGGTTTTGTCTCTTTGTGAATGCAGAACTTAAATCTTTCATCTGATCAATCACCAGTCATTGTCCAGCCCTGTGCTGCTGGCACCTGGAGGGCTAGGTGAGTGTGAGTGGTGAGTGGGTACAGATTTAGCCATCTTCTGTGAGAGCAATTCAGCATTGTAGGTCACTCTCTGAAAGTCAAAAGGCATGATGCAAACACCATCCATCCATCCATCCATCCACCTCCCATCATCCATCAACCACCCTCCTCCCACACATTCATCCATCCATTCATCTATCCATAATTTACCCACACATCCATCCATCACCCATCCATCTGCTTGTCCATACTTCATCCATCCATTCAACTACACACCCATCTATCCAACAGCCCAAGAGTATTGGAAAATAAACCCTTATTTTTAGCAGATTGCTGAAGGTTTGGACACTGATGGCTTGGGAAGGAGGATACCATTTGAAAGAAAAGACGTTGAGTAAATATTACAAATTCTTTATAGAAGCGTGTGTCTTAGTGACTCTTTACAAACATGTATGACTGTGTGGCTACCAGACTGATAAGGATACAAAAAAGATCTATCAGCTAAGAAAATATCCTAGCTCACCTATACTCTTTCCGTCCACCCTGCCTGGAATTAACCACTATTCTAACTTGTCTAAATAAATCAGTTTTCCCTGATGGTGCGCTTCAAGGGGCGCTGGCCTCTTTTACTCAAACTCTTGTCTGTGAGAGCCATTTTTATGTTGCCATATCACTGGCACATCCTGTTTCATTGGCCTGCTTTATTGAGGAGCGTTGTTCTGTTACATGGGCCACAGTTTTTCCAACCCTTTTTCTGTTGACGGACATTCCAGGTGTTTCTAGCTCTGGATCATTTTGCACAAATTTGTTGGAGCATTCATGTACAAGACTTTCAGTGTACGCCCTTTTGTGCTGCTGTTTTCTTGAGACACAGTCTTGCTATTGTAGCCTCTGGTGGCCTGGAGCTCACTATGTAGCCTAGGTTGGTCTTGAACTCTCTCATCAATCACCCTGCCTCAGCTTCCTGTGCGTTACCATTAAAGGCGTGTGCCGGCACTACTGTCTCTAGTGTGAATTAAATTTAGGGCAATGAAGAGTCTTCATATTTTTAGTTATTCAGCTAACTAAATATGAGAAATAAGTGGCAATCCGAGACTGATGGGATTTTGAGATCAGCTAAGTGAACCTTCAGAGTGGTCTAGCCTCGTGTGGCTAGTAATATCCTCAGAGGCTCAGCGGAGGAGTGGGTTCACTCTGCCAGGTGCCAGGTGCCACCTCCAGCTTGTCCATAAGTTCATTTCCTCCAGGAGGGAAGGCTCCTAATGGACTCTTCTGGTTAGTTTTTGTCAGCTAGGCACAAGTCTCTCTAGAAGAGGGAACCTCAGCAGAGGAACTGCTGCCCTTAGATTGGCCTGTGGGCGAGGCGTTTTCATGATTGATGGTGGATGTGGGAGGGCCCAGCCACTGTGGGTGGTGCCACCCAGGACTGGTGGGTCTGTATTGTTTATAAGAAAGCAGGCTGAGCAAGTCAAGAAGAGTAAGCCTGTGAGTAGTGTTCCTCCATGGCTTCTGCTTCAGTTCCGTCTTCCAGTTTCTCCCTTGAGTTCCTGCCCCATGTCTCTCAATGATGGTCTGGGCCATGGAAGCCAAATAACTCTTTCTTCCCCAAGTTGGTTTTGGTCAGTTTTTGGTTTTGTCACAGCAATAGAGAAAGCTAATTAGGTCGTGGACCTCACTGTCACTGGGGAGCCAGAGATCCTTCTGTGAGACCCTCATTATGGAGAAGACAGGACATCTAGCCTGCATGTAGGGGATCCTGTATCTTTCTGTTGAACTTACTCAAGCGGTGGAGTAATAGAGAAGGCAAAGGAGGCAATGCCGTCCTATGCCAATTGTCAGCGTTTCCAGTCAGCAGATCTTTGGGACCCAGAACTCTCATCTCATTGGTTCCCTGTATGTAGCGACATGCAAGGCCAGTGTCTTGTGACAGGCAGTTTAATCTTACCTGCCTGCTGTGAGCCGCACTCACCATCCCAGAGAATTGCGGAAGTGGAAATTGTCTCTTAACACTGATAAACAGTAAGGAGGAGGAGAGGCTGACAAAATGTTACAACTTCATTGTGTTTCTCAGCTGGGCTCAGGAACCTGCTTCCTGCTCAGGCGAAGGCTGTTTACCAACTCTCCCAGCCCCACAGTAATTATTTCCTTAACCCGTGGTGGGCTAGCACCTTCACCCGGATGGGCTACACTGACAGGGAAGCTGAGCAAGGCTTTCCAGGTGCTCAGGCAGGGCGGCGGCGGCGGCGGGGGGTGGTGGTGGGAGGGTGGGGGTGCCTTCTTGACTTCTGGCTTTCGACTGTGGGGGCGGCAGGAGGATGAGCTACCCCAGAGAAGAGGGGTGGGGGAGGGGACGAGCCAAGCCTTTCTGCTGGCCTGGTTTTTCTGGTCACAGGTGTTTGCAACTCGAAATAAATGTGCGGTGTCAGGGACTCAGCGGCCCATCAGCTGAGACTTATAATGAGGGCTGAGCAGGGAAATAAGATCGGTCCTCTCTGGGCACTTGTCATTATGTTGGATGGACCCAAATTCAGGCCTAATTACGAAGCTGGGAGAAGGGAGTTTGGAAGTGGGAGAGACGGGGGTGGGGGTGGGGTGGGGGGGAGGCCACCTGTCAGGAGACCTGTGACTGTTCTGCTCTTTCTGTTGTAGAGATGTCTCTATGCTCCCTGGGCAGATGATAAGAACGATGCATTTCGAGTTTCCATTCTGAACGAGCATCCAGAGGTAAGAGCAGCATCTAGCAGCTCGCCCCTAGGTTCACAAAGGCTCACCTCCTATGGTTTCATCTGGTGTCGTTCAGCCGAGCATTTGTGTGATCTTTCATTTATTCACTGCTTGCACACAAGTGAAGCCGAGCCCCAAGTCCTCACTGCAGCTGGTTGAAGAGCCATGCTCCCAAGTTTCTGTCCTTCCCTGAGCCTCAGAATGTGACTGTATTTGGAAGGATGTAAGGTCCTATGCGGTCATAGTGGGCTAGGGTGGGCCCCTCATCCAATGTGACTTTGAACAAGTGTCCTTTGAACAGAGAAGGTAGGCGTGGTGATGCATGCCTATAGCCCTGGCATTTGTGAGGTCGCTGCAGAGGCTCTCAAGGCCGAGACTCATCTAAAAGAAAAAGGCAGAAATAGAGCAGACACAGAGGGCACACACATGAAGGAAATGTAACCACATGGCAGCAGGGGCAGAGGTTGAGGCAGATCGTCTACATGCCAAGGAACACTGAGGGTGGCTGTCATGAGGAGATGGGAGAGGGGCCTGAGGTGGATCCTCCAGAAGGCACCTACTCAGCCAACACCTTGCTCGTGGACCATGACTGGTGCTGGACTCTGTCCCAGCAGCCCTACAGAACACACACACTCTCCATGACTTCAAGTGCCAGTTCCTTCCCTCCCCTCATTTATTCTCAGTCCTTTCTCAGCTTAGTCTGGCCTCTTGAGGGCTGGTCATGCATGTTGAGCATGCTTAGTTCTCAGGGATCTTGCCTTTGCTGTCTTCTCGACTAGAATATTCTCCCTGAGAGGGTCCCATGACTGGTTCCTGTATTTTCCTTAGGTCTCCGTTCAAATGTCACCTCTTCAGAGAGACCTGAGTAGACAGACACTGGAAATAATATCTCCACAAGGGATGAATATATTCAGTATATTGTTTGTGTGTGTGTGATTTCACAACAAATACCAGTATTTCTTGCAATTGTTATATGCTAATAAAAGGGAGAAAAAGAAAACCAGTATGTTTTTTGTCACTCTGTACCTCTTTACTACCCTTCCATTACTTGGAACTCACCGTCATCAGTGTGTATATGTGAATATTTTCTCCAGCTTCCCCAACCAGTTTGGAAGCTCCAGGCAGGATAGGGGCCAGTTACCACAGTATCCACAGCATGTATTAATAGCAAGTGTTCAGTAAGTGTTTATTGTCAGTATTGCACCATGCTGGGCAAGCAAAAGTCAAGCCAGTCCCTAGATTTTTCATTCTCAAAATGCACGCCACAGATATGAAGAGCACCGCAGGAGGGGAGAGGAAGGGGTCACACAGTTTGAAGGACCAATATGAATTTCTTGGACAAGTGGTGCTTGAGATTTATTTGACTGTGGAGCTGGACTTGACCAGGTGGAGCGTGTGCGAAGATCTTGTGATGGAAGGCACGGTGGGATGTCTGAGAAAGTGGAGGTGGTGTGTGTCGCTGAGGGTCTGAAAGCCGGGGAGGGCCGACTGCAGTGAGATGCTGTTCTTATTCCAAGGGAACCAAGACGCTGAAGGGGTCACATATGGGAGCGCAGCAGATACAGTGGCTTGATTTGACTTGTGTTTTGTGGAACCTACTCTGGCTACGTTGTGGTGAATTTTTGGGAGTGACCAACCAACCAAGAGAACCGCCCAGCTGTAAGAAGTGGCCAGGTCCCAGAGGACAGGAATTGGCAATGGATTGCAGTTAGTGTGTGCTGTTGTGCCAAAATCCCTGGCAGGAGCAACTTAAGGAAGGGTTCTTTTGAACCAGACATGGTGGCACATGCCTTTAATCCCAGCACTTGGGAGTCAGAGGTCTCTGTGAGTTCGAGACCAACCTGGTCGACAAACTGAGTTCCAGGTCAGCCAGGGCTATATGGAGAAACCCTGTCTCAACCCCCTCCCCCCAAGGAAATTCGTTTTGACTCGTAGTTTGTAATATATCCCATCATGTCAGGGAAAACCGTGGAGTCAGGAGGCTAAGGTGGCTGGTCACAGGACATCTGTACTCAGGAACTGGGAGACATGAATGCTGCTGCTTAGCTGATATTTTCCTTTTTAATTTTTGATTTAATTTTTTGTTGAGACATGGTCTCGCAATATAGCCTTGGCTAGTTTGGAACTCACTATGTCTTACTAAGCTGGTCTTGAGTTCACAGAGATCCTCCTGCCTCTCTGCTTTTTGAGTGCTGGGAATAAAGGCATGTGCCAACAGGGCTGGCCCATTTTCTCCTTTTTATCCATTCTGGGGCCCTAGACCATGGCGTGATGTGCCCACATTGAAGATGGATTTTCCTGTCATCAGTTAAGCCTTTCTGGAAATACTCTCAAAGGTGTTTCCATGACGATTCTAAATTCTGTCCAGTTGATAGTCAAGATGAGAAGCAAGGGAAGGTCCCATCCACATCAAGGGCTCTTGTGTTTCTGACAGTGGAATGGATCAAGATACTGTCTGCAAAATAAAGGAATGCCAGAGGAACCACATGTGTTTGGACATGTGTGTAAGAGTGTGTCTCTATGTGAGTGTAATATCCAATACAGTTTCTGCAAAAATTACTGTTAGGTGACATCTACCAGCTTCAGTGGCCATTAAAGGTGAAGCCTTTGAAGAAGGCATCAGTCCTGGTGAGGCTTGGGCCCCCTGTAGTTGACTGGTAAGTTGGTGTTTCCTTTGAGCCATGGATTTTGTGTTTGTGGCTTGGGCATTCCCTCCTAGTCCTAGTCTGGGCTAGGAACTTACTTTGGTTAATGTCTTGCTGTGAACACAGAACAGGAAAGGCTGGGCAAGTGCGTGCATGTTCAAGTTTCTCTTGAAAACCACCCTCAGAAGGTATCGGCTCTGATGTAAAGGAGGTCAGGTCTCTCCCTAACATGGCAAATGCCATGGAGACATACTCCCGCAATGTGAGAGGTTTTGGTTTAGATGGAAAGTGTTCTATACAGACTTATGTCTTTGGACTCTTGGCTTTAGCTGGTAGTGCTATTTGGGAGGTTTTGAACCCCATGGGAAAGGGGACCCAGCTGGAGGAAGTGAGTCACTGAGGGTATAGTTCAGCTTGACCTTCTGTGTGCTCTGTTTCCTGATTTGTCCCGGGTGAGGAAGCAGACCTGTCACTATGCCCTTGCTGTCACCATGGGCTCTACTTTCAAACTGAGCCTAAATAAATCCTTCCTCCCAGGCATGGCCTGTCATCATGTCAGAACATAAGAAAAGCAGAATACAACAGGCCGCCATGAATCTCCAACCCCAGCCTTTGTACCACTGTCAGTTACATCCCATGGAGCAGAACCCAGTCCCACCCAGAGACACAAGAGGGGCACC
Organism: Ondatra zibethicus; assembly: GCA_004026605.1. Lineage (NCBI taxonomy): Eukaryota > Metazoa > Chordata > Mammalia > Rodentia > Cricetidae > Ondatra > Ondatra zibethicus. Next base: position 6,018 of record PVIU01014955.1, on the reverse strand, counting down.
GTGTTGTTGGGCTGAGTTCTGGGTGACTTTCAACACTGTACAAGGTAGCTGAAACAGAATCAGGTGGTGGAGCTGAATTTCTGAGGCACCTTTGTGGGAGTGTCTCCCCAGCGGATACCACCTAGAGGTCCTTATGCCTAGAAGTATTTTCTCTTCTTTACTTTGTGTTCTATGATGGCCTTCAGCTGGCATCAGAGAAGAGTTAATGGTGACCCTTGCCTTCCTGAGGTCCCTCTCTGATTTCCCCTTCTCTACTCTTCCCTGCCTGTGCCTGAGCCTGGGTTTTCTCTCTCCCTGCTTTTCCCTCTTCCATAGCCCGAGGAGCCCTTAAGGCTGCAGAGGCTTCTGGAATCTGGTTTAGGACCAAGGACTTGCACCACAGCCTATCCCTACCATTTCTTTTGTCCCTTGTCTGAGCACTGGAGCAAAATTAGCCACTGTTAGCTGGCTATATTATCTAATAGACTAAAAGTGCTATTTGTGAGCCATTGTCAGCCAAGACAAGGGACCAACATGGACACCGTCTTAATTATGCACCATTAATGATGTTCTAACTGCAGTTGGGGGACACTGCAGCTTTAGTCCTTGTTTTAATTCTGTGCTGTGTTGTGGAAAGTGCTAATGATTCCAGAAATTCTCAAAGGTCATAATCTGAATATATTTCCTTTTCTTCTTTTTAGGGCAGCAGGAAGAGGGTTTAAAACAATGAAAATGAAATTTACTTCATCATTTGCTTAGCCACATCATCACCCAAATTATACTGAGGTATGTATTCATTCTCTGGTCATTTGGACAGATTTGAGTGTGCCAGCTTTCTTGTATGGCTCCTATTTTTGAATTTTACACAGTCGTGTGTGTGTGTGTGTGAAAGTTGCTTAGCCTATTGATTATGAGAAATAACTGAAAAAAAAGTCCATCCAAATCGTTATGATATGAAAAGTGCAAATTTAGCAGGAGCAGCATTGGATTTTCCAGGGAGTCATTTATCATCCTTAGAAAGTTTTGGTTCTTTGCAAATAAAAGGGAGGAAAGAGTGGTAATTGTCCTCCTCAGCTAATTGACAGAACTGTGTCAGGAAGCGGAGTCATTGCAGTGCCACCTTCCATGATGACATTTGAAGGTTGTTCCCGTTCTCTCTGCTCTGCTAAATTAGGCAATCATCATTGCCCTGTGAACACTATTAATACAATGGCTTCTCCTCCCCACAAGCCCCTCCATTAGATTCAAGATCCAGGTGGAAATGTAGAAACAAAACGCAGAAGGTCAGAAAATAGTTTGGTCTGTTGCGTGGGACTCCTCTAAGTTTTACGGTTCTGTCCCTCAGCTGGAGAGAAGAAGGTGTCTGTTTAAGTTGCGGTCACGGGGAACTTGAGGCAATCTGTTAAGAAGGACTTTCTCATTATTTTCAGGGAGCCCAGAGGCTTGAAATGCCTCTGGATTCTGAGGACAGGTGAGTCCGCATTGCCCTAGGAAAGCGGGAGCCAAGAGGTTATAAATGGCAGACAGTGGTGCCCAAGTAACCCCCTCTTGGGTGGCTTCCATGGGGGCAGGAGGCTCTATTGACTCTCAGGGTTAATGACACCCCCCCACCCATGCCAAGAGTGTTTTTCAAATGGAGATCTTACACTATGGCTTCTGATGAGATATTAATGAGACAAGGGTTGGACTAAGAAAATTGATGCTTGTCACCAGACTTTATAACCCAAATGCCAACTTGTGACGAAAACAGTGCAGACCAGCTGTTGATAAAACAGCACTGCTCAGCGGGACAGGCCAACAGCTGCCCTCAGTGGTACTTGAAGAACAGCTGGCTGCCTTGTAATAGTGATCTCACAATTTGAAGGCTATTAGAGACCCCAGGGATGTGTGCCGCTCTCATGGAATACCCCAGACTCAGCAATGGCTTGCTTGCAGAAACGTACTGGTCCAGTTCTGGAGGCTTTGAGGACAAGGCCTGAGGAGTGCCTGCAGACGTCAAGGGAAGGAGAGATGGAGGGGGGGAGTAAAGGAGGGAGAGGGAATGGGTGCTGAATTCATTCTTTTAAAAGTGGTTTTTATTAGCACATATATGCAGTGGGTTTCATCATGACATTTTCACGCATGAGCACAATGCATTTTGAACATTGCCCTAGTTACTATCTTTTGTTTCCCTATTTCCCGACTAATACCCTTCCCCTTCCTCCCTTTTCCACCCTCCCTCTTTCCTTCTCGCCCTCCTTTTTCTTCCCCCCCTCTCTCTCTGATCTAATGAGTTTCATTAGGGTTGTTTACAGGATCTTAGATGAAGTTTGCTTACCATGTTTCCAATAGCTACACCACTGAGGAAAATCTCCCCTTCCTCTAGTAACTACTAACTGCATATAAATCCCTGGAGACTTCCAAGACAGGTAATGACAGCTGCTGAGAGTTTAAGAGTGCTATGGCCAATGGTCACATCATGGCCAGAAGTCTGTGATCCAGCCATGAAGTTATTCTTAAGTAAGGAACCCACTCACAAGATAACGCCATCAACCCATTCAAAAGGGCAGAACCCTCATGAGCAAGTTACTTTCTAAAGACCCTACTTCTTAACTGTGATTCATGGGAGATTAAAGGTCAACCTGAATTTGGGAGCAGACAGGCTCTCAGACCCCAGCAGTGACAAAGTGCCGTCCATGCTCAGGCAAGACCTTGAAGGTCTTTCTGCCCTCTGCATGCTCTCCCTCCTTACCTTGTCGGTGCTCCCCAGAGCAGTTATCAATAAGAGCAGGATCCATCCTTGATGGAGAAGAGGAAGCCACATATGCTTCACAAATGCATCCTGGAATATTCATTGCTTCCTGTTCCTTATACCTTCGTGATTCCATGTAATAGGCAGGGACTGAGAGCAGAGCTCTGTGGGAAAACAGTGCTTGTGAGTAGATTACTGGGGCTGGCACGATAGCTCAGCAGGTAAGGACCTGGGTACCAAATCCTCAGCTATGATCCCAGTGCTGGGGGTGGGGCTGTGATGGCAGGAGGGTTGCTGGGGCCTGCTGGCTGCCAGTCTTCTCCAGGTTCAGTGAGAGAGATCCCACCTCAAGAGAAAGCAGAGCATGACAGAGCAGGATGCTGCAGTCCTCCTTTGGCTTCTACACATGTGTACACCTCATATACATACACACATATACATTACACACATACCACACACACCAGACATACACACTACACATACACCTACACCCACATGCAGTACACCACACACACACCCCATACCACAATACTCTACACATACATAACACACACACACACACACACACACACACACACACACACACACACACACACCACATAACACACACATTCACTTTTAAATTGTTCAAGCTGGCTACGGTGGCATATGCTGGAGATCCCGGAAAATGGAAGATTGAGATAGGAAAATCATGAGCTAGCCTGGGTATATCCTGTCTAAGAAAAGTTTAATGGACTGTGTTGGTCTTCTAGATGTCCACAATAGTTTTGGGCTAATGGTTTTGAAAATTAAATATTTTTTAAAATAGCAATTTTAATTTAGTTAATAGCACTTGGTATTTTAAATAAAAGCCAAGTCTAGCTTTCCTTGAACCCAGAGAGGTAAAAATGTCCTATTTTCCTCTGGCAACCGCATCAAAATCAGATTTTTGAATCAATGAGAAGATGTTGGGGCCTCTGCCTCTCCCTTCCAGGTGAATGAGCTGGGACAGCGTTCACATTTAGAAGCGAGGCAGCCCACGTTTGCATGAAGGGGTGTGCACTCTGTTCTCACTTGTTTTATTATAGAATTTAAGTGCTTTTCTACTTTGAATGGGACGTTTTCCTTTGCAACTTCAATAATCACGATGAAACTCAATCAGTGATATAAGACAATGTGGGCGGTGATGCTGTGATTATGTGTTACTGCCGCTGGTTAATAAAGAAGCTGCTTTTGGCCAGTGGCTTAACAGAGTAAAGCCAGGCTGAAAGAGATATACAGAGAGAGTAGGCGGAGTCAGGGAGAGGCCACCGGGGACAGAGGACTCTGCCGGAGACTTTGCTGAAACTTTGCTGGTAGGCCCTGACCTCATAGTGATGCACATATTAATAGAGATGGGTTAGTTTAGGATATAAAAGCTAGCTAGCAATATGCTTAAGCTATTGGCCAAAGAGTATTGCAAATAATATAGTTTCTGTGTGATTATTTAGTGGCCTGGGCAGCCAGGAACAAACGAGCAGTCTCCCCCAACATAAGACCAATATGAGGGGATGTGGTTCGGCTGGTGGAGTGCTTGCCCAGCATGCGTGGAGCCATAGGTTCGATCCTCAGCACTACATTGAACTGAGCTATTGCCTGTAATTCTAGTATCCAAGAGGTAGAGCTGGGAGGATCAGAAGTTCAAGGCTATCCTTATTTATGTAGCAAATTTGAGGTCAGCCTGGACTATACAAGATTCTATCTCAGGAAAAAAAAAGATTAAAAAATACCAAGCTGAGTGTGGTGGCGCACACCTTGAATTCCAGTATTTTAGAGACAGAGGCAGGCAGACCCCTGAGATTTTGAGGCCAGCCTGGTCTACATAGCTAGTTCCAGGCCAATCAGGGCTACATAGTAAGACACTATCTCAAAAAAAAAAAAACATCATTGGTCTTTTGTTTGACTGAGACTGATTTAATTATATATCTTTTTCTTTTTTTTCTCCTTCTCCAAATTGCCTTTGTGTCCTCTGGGGTAGGTCCCATGTTTGGTGATGAAGGACATGAAAGGCTGAACAGTCAGGCGACAGCACCCACAGCATTGTTCTTGGTTGGGTCTTTTGTTCTTATGCCTCCTCTGCATGGGGAATGGCACCAAGGATGCTTGAGAGTAGCATTGGAAGACGGAGGAGTTCTTCATTTCTGCTCTTATCCACCCCCACCCCTTTTCCTTTTAATATAACTTTGGCATTCAGGGGCCATACCCACCAGGAACCTAGCGCGCATTAACTACAGGCGAGTCTCCTGTGGGCACATTGGCGTGTGCGGTTGCCAGAAAAAGAACGAATCAGATTTCGTTTCTGTGTCTAGCTTTGATAGCATGACTCATCTTCCTAGCCTACCACTAAAATGTGGTTGTTAAAACAGTAACATGATATTTAGAGGGTAATTTCGATCAAGGCTGTCATAATTTTCTTTCCTGAGTAACTCTGTATGTCCTTTGTTATAGCTTTAATTACCCTGACAGTTGTTTAGAAGGAATGGTGGGCTAGATATTATCCAAATAGGAGAATGAAGGGTTGACATCAGCCACGGAGGGAGTGGCTTTGATTTCCTAACATGTATTTTAATGTCATATAAGCTTACTTACTTTTTTCTTCCCTGAAGACGATCATTGTTTTTATTCTATTTTACCTTTATATTTACCGTTGAGGAGGAAAGCTGTGCTCACCTCCGTGGTCCCTATGTCTCTCGACTCGGAGGATCCTAAAATAGGATGCCTCGGTTCAGATACTAAGTGTGGGCTGGGGATCTGCATCAGTGGCGATGTCCTCGCTGTTTGGACTGTTGAAAACCGTCGCTGTCTCCACCAGAGCAGCTGTGACGACCTGCAAGTAATCCTTAAGATTGGGTCTGCTTATGGTCCCTCAATGAAGGGGGGGGGGTTGGAGAGGGTCACTACATCCTCACCTGAGGCTCAGCCACTTGGTCCTGTGTCTGTCCTCACTCTTAGTTGCCTGTAACTCTGTTCCAGTTACAGGTTCTCACGGGAGGAGCCGCAGTGTGTACAGGTGGGGCCTTAATGGAAGGGACTCCATCTGTGCAGCTGTGGGGAAGTCATCATCCATGTGGGAGTAGCACTTGTGGTGTTGCTGTTGTTTTGGGGTCAGCCAAGAAGCTCCTTTGTTCACCAGGCTGGACTTGTGTGGGATTTCTACTTTGGTCGGTCCTTGGTGCCTTATCTGAGAGGAGCAGGCCTTTATTCATATCTCCTCAGGAAAAGTTGAGACAACACTTGCCTGTCAGGTACAAGGCCCTTAGTTCTATTCCCAACACAACACACAGCCGTTG